>JANAVB010002000.1:11690580-11941666 GCA_029216955.1 Iris pallida | reverse complement strand
TATCATCAATCAGATCAGAGGAACGTATGAAGTTCGTATCAGGATTTGATACCTTATCATCGAGCATCCTCTCTATAGCCTCATCTTTTGAGGTTTCTTTATTGAACATGTTCGACGAGCCTATATGCAGAAGCTGATGCTTTAGCTAATCTTGCTGCTGATTAGCTATACCAATCAGACGTCAGCAAGTGATAGTGGTTTATAACCGAAAACTATTCTGTGTTGAGAATAATTTGGCCTTGGCTTTTCCTATAACCAGACAAAAATTCTCTCAACCTTGATGCTGGATAAAGTTTACAAAATGTCCTCGTCTTCTTCCGATTCTACTATGGAATATGTCTTTCTAATGAAACAGAAGCCATAACTGAAGACTGGAGACGCCCGTTCTAGACTTTGTTTTATATGATTACTTCCTGATAATCCGAGTGAAGCAGCGTCTATTCGGCGTCGATCTCTCAGATCTCTTATAATCATCGAACGAAGACATTATATCGTCGGTCTTACCGGTCTTCTCCTCCGATGCATTGCTGGTGAAGAAGCACAACAGATAATCCATGAAGCCATGATGGTGTTTGTGGAGCTCATCAACCAGGTCCTAAACTTCAAGATCGTATCCGACGTATGGGTTATTATTGGCCCACGATGGTGGCTGACGCTATTCAATATGCTCGAAATGTAAGCCTGTCAATTCATGCAGACTTTATCCATCAACCTCAGAGGTTCTTACACCAACAGCGGCATCATGGCCCTTTGAAGCTTGGGCATGGACGTCATTGGTCCCATTAACCCACCATCATCGAGAGGACATCGTTTATTCTAGCAATAACCGATTACTTTTCCAAGTGGGCTGAAGCAATCCCGTTATCTGAAGTCAAAACTTCTAGTATTATCAACTTCGTCAAGCATCATTTATCTATCGATTTGGTATTCCTCGACGTATTATCCATGATAACGGACCGCAGTTCATCAGTCAGAAATTTACTCGATTCTGCGACGATCATCGGATTAATAATTTAGCTTCTACAGCATATAATCCAGCAGCTAATGGATTGGCAGAAGCTTTCAATAAAACGATCATCAAACCTTGAAAAGTTCGTTTCTTCCAACAAACGCAACTAGAGCGAGAAGCTTGGTGAATGTTTATGGGCCTACCGTACTACAGTTCGCAATGCGACCGGATACGCCTTTCTCTTTAGTATATAGGTGTGAAGCTGTTCTTCCCCTTGGATCCAGATTCCTTCTCTCAGAATTGCAATCTCCAATGAACTTACAAACAGAAAACAATGATCGTCTTCGACTTCAAGAATTGGAAGCTCTAGATGAAAAGATTGTATGCTCAACAAATATCGAGCTGTATCAGGCCGAATCTCAAAAGCTTTAATCGGAAAGTCAAGTCAGAGCATATCAAAGGAGAACTGGTCCTTACTGTCAGACGTCCTATGACCATGACACATATGAGCAAAGGCAAATTTTGCGAAATGGGAAGGCCCATTCGTAGTAAAACAAAGTCTTCTCTACCGGAGCATATCAGCTTGCCTCTATGGATGGGAAAGTCATGATGATGCCTATCAATGGCAAATTTTTAAGAAATATTATGTATAATATTTCATCATTCCCCACAATATGAAATCAAAGTTAATTCTCTTTACAAAAGTTATCTCGATATCGTTATCCCCAGAGGAAGCTGATATTCCACACATGTATCATCTTCCCAGAGAATTGTATATTTTTTTTATGTATTAGATCCCCATGGTTTTAATAAAGATCTTGAATAGAAAATCATGTCCATATTACCTCTGAATTTTCTATGTATCATATTTTCTATTCTCTGAAAATGATATCTCGTCTTTTGATTTCCGAGTCCAAAGATCATGGAAAATAGAATCTAAAGATATCTTTATATCTGAATTCTGTTTTCTCTAATCAGTATTAAACTAAAATCCTTGGTTTAATATCATGATAGAGTTACAAAGTTTATTTGATATTCTATTCGATTGAAATTGTCATGTATTATTTACCTCTGAACATGTTTTCTACAAAATATTATCCACAAAATAAATCAAGCAAGATGTTCATTTCTTTAATCAGAATCAAACAATATTACAATTGGTTTCAAAAATTCAGTACATAAAAAATGTAAAAAGAACTATTTAGGAGGAGTAATATCCCTGAATACGAACGATTACATTATTTATCTTTTCTTCATGAGCTTTCTTGATTCGCTCTGCTGTTTCTGCTCCAATCATCCGTTGGTCATATTCTACAATAATAGAGCTACGGCGATTGGTCTCTTCAATTTGATTGGTTTGCATCAATTCTCGCTCCTGTTGTAAAACTTGACAGCGTTCAGCTGCAGATTTACGATTAGTAGCAATCTCTGATTGTTCCTTTTCCACAGAGGCAATTTGCTCCTGAATACGAGCTAGCTCTTCTCTCAACTTTCTAAGCTCTTCAGCTTTTGACGCTTCATCTTTCTCTAGGTGCTCCATATTCTGACGAGTATTTATTATTTCTTCGTCTTTCGCCATTAACTCTTTGGAAAACAGAGCGAGGAATTCTGTCAGAGCAATATGCTGAGCTTGAGCTTCATTCTCTAATTGAGCAATCTCAGCTGCAGTCAGAGAATTAATGTCCTCCTTTTAATCTCCCAATATTTATGGATGTTTGTTTCTAATTCACTCAGGAGATGTTCAAAGAAGACACATTGAGCCTCATACCCAGCTTGTCTCAAAGCTGAAAGTGGAAAACTAGTCGCTTCTCGAAGACTCGAAAAGGGCATAGTCTCATCCTTCATAAGTCGTCTTGAGAATGTATCCAGATACGAATAAATAATATCTGAATACATCCCCATGATCTTTGCTATCCCTGTATCAAAACCGGGAGTCGCTGCAATAATAGGGGAAGGAGCAGGAGGAGCCTCTATTCTTGGAGCTGAAGTTAGTGCTTTTGGAGAACTCGGCAGATGTGAACTCCCCTCACCCACATCAGTTTGAACAAGTGGGGCTTGAGTAGAACTCATAGCCGGTGCAGTTCCTACAGCTGTTGGAATGAAAGAAGCATGATCAAAATCAAAAGACAATAAAGCAGAGACAAGACAAAATTTTGATGAATAAAATATTACCTGGAGCTGGTTCATATTCAGTTTCCTTCGGATCATTCAAACCGGCTCGTAGTCTGTTCAGAGTACTTTCTGACACGGGATTTATTTCACTGCTTCCCGCCCCAGAAGTACTCGGAACTTGAACTTCTATATGCCTCTCCGGCTATGGTGTCAACCCTGAGTGTTGACCAATGGTCTTCAGTGCATCAATTGGTGTTTTAGACGGTGATTTATCGTCTATCTCCATGTCTTCTTCTCCAGAAGAATGAGACGACGGTTCATAGTCAACTTGTTCGCTCTCTGAAGCTTCAACAATTGGATTGAGAGGAGTGGCTTCCTTCACTGATTCTCCCGAAATCAGTAAGTCATTAGCCGTTTCAGTCTGATGCTCGGCCTCTACCGCAGGCTGACTAATTTCCTGCGTATCATCGGCATTTGTGGAACTGAGCCTATATCAGAAGGCATGGAAGACCCAGCAGGTTCAGGAATCTCTTCTTCAACAGGTTCTGTCTTTACAGAAAAATCAAATGCAGCTTGTTTTTCTGAAGCCAATCGCATAGCACGATCTGTAGGACTCTCTGCATCCAGACAAATCACGGATTTAGTTTTTGAGACTATCACTTTCTTTCCTATTCTTTTAGTTAATGGAATAGTAGGATAATTGTCTATTGGATCACTACCTGCTTCATCAACATCTCTGGCTCGATTAGACACAGGAGAATTCCCTGGAATAGTAATTCCTCCGCGACTTCGAGTCTCTGCTCGAGTAGCTCTTTTTGCAGCAGGACCAGCAGCACTTTTACCTCGCTTCCTCTTCGGGGTATTATCAGCAGATATACTTTCTTCAGCACTCCCGATGGGTACATGCAATGGTTGATGAAGGTCATCAGAGAAGAAAGTCTCCAAAACATCATCATCAACTTCATCTGTGGCCAGAGGATCTTCTTTGTCATGACAATCTCTAGGCAAGGCTGATTTGGTTGATTTCTTTTCAACGTGAATAAAGCTTTTGCCTAAGATGCTAAATTTTTCATCAAAAGTATTGGCTGATACATAAAATCTGGCATAGGACGCCAATATTCTAGCTCCTCTCCGATAGCTGACCGGATCTGGCATAGAAAAGGTAGCCCCTGTACCTTTGGCAATGTAATATAGCCAAGCTCTGGCACCATCAATCAACCCTCCTTGATAACCAAAACACGTCGTTGCATTGCCTACATGCAACTGATCGTAACCAAATTGTCGAGCAAATCTGCTCGGGAGATATGGCTCTAGATAAGTGATGTTGTCACGACGGCAGATTAAATGAGATGGCCTGATTCTCTTTAGCCATTCATGTTGGATATCATCCAACTCATTAGCACCAACGCCGTCAATCAATCTCCCAGGCATGCTCTCATAACCAACAGGTGGAGGAACACAAGTGAAGCTCCATAGTTCTCTCCTGTTTAATATAGTTCTGCAATCGGTCAAAGTGTCATATCTCCACTTCGGTATGTGCTTGTACCTTTCCAGAAAGGTATCATCTGGTCTAGCCATCCCAGCACTCATAAGAGATTCGAAATGCAGAAGCAGCCATCCAAATAAATAGGTAAAGGGCATTTCTACCCGAGGAAAGGATGTAAGGCTCTTCCTTGCCAATTCGAACATTCTGTCTGTGTATGCCCTTAATCCAGCATTCAGACGGCAGGTCATTGCTGTCAGTAAATCCATCTTATACCCAAAAACCAGATGGACTGCTGCGAAGACAACTCCTCTGTGCATCCTGTCCGCTGAACAGGTGCCAGGTACTACAAACTTTCTTAGCCAGAGAGATATAAAATCGGCCAGATGACCTTCAGCAGATAATTCTCGGCCACCCTGCTTAATATAGGTCTCTAACCTATCACCGGCCTTGTAGGTGTCTATATCTTCTTCGACGATAATGTCGTCATGATTTGTCTCCCAGATTAATCTGTTAATCTCGGCTTGACTCAAAGGTTTAAATTCACCGACATACTGCTCAGATTTCTTCTTCTTTTGAACTTCATCAGTACGGCCTTGAAATAAATAGGCCATCCATTTGGAATAATAACAATTGGAGTCTCCTTCTCCACCCTGTCCTTTATAAAATGCCTTACAAATACTGTAATGGCACATCAATTCTTCAAAGACATAAAGAATCAGTGGGTTGGCTTCAGAAATCTTATTCATCTCATCAACAAAAGGGATATACTCTTCATATGGTAAATCTGCTGTTGGTAGCTGAGAAATATATG
Source organism: Iris pallida (assembly GCA_029216955.1). NCBI lineage: Eukaryota > Viridiplantae > Streptophyta > Magnoliopsida > Asparagales > Iridaceae > Iris > Iris pallida. The sequence goes on along the minus strand of JANAVB010002000.1, from coordinate 11,936,308 downwards.
CCATTTCATGCAGGGCGAATCCCATCTCGACCCTTGGGGTCATGAAGGTGCCAGTACGATAGTTATATCTCTCCGCTAACGCCAAGAACAGATCCGGGTTTAGCTTAAAACCATAAGCAGTATACTTAATGGCATCATATAGGCCTATCGCCTTTAACTGTGTACCAAAGTTCTGCAGAATCCATCTCACTAGAGCAGTCCATCTAGTATTTTCTGGGTTCACCAGGTCGGTAAGTCTCATAGACTGTTTTGGGTATATGGCATTTTTCAGTTGAGCAAATTCGTTTGCAAAAATTGGGACTCTGACTGGCTTCAGCAGTGCCGAGTCCTCAGGAGGGATGGTGGCAGGTAGCAGTCCTCGCAGAGATGTGACATGTGGTTCAGTACCACTGCGAAATCTCCCTTGACGATATCCGATCCACCCAGCCTTTGCTTGTCGGGATGGAGTGATATCCCACTTCATCTGTCTTTGTTGACCCGAATAGAATAAACGAGCTATATTGATGCTTTTTGTCAAGCCAGTCAAATACATTGGTTGATTTACATTACCATCCCTATAGTAACAGTATGATACTTTGTCCAGAGCAGGCTGGGAGTTCATGTCAATAGCATCTCCAAAAAGGAATGCTGGTTTCAAGTGGGTAACACCATCCACACTCTGTAACGGCAGTCCACTCATCAAGTTCAGCAAAGTATCATCTTTCTGATTTGTCAAAAGAGCTATTCTTGTAGAAGGTCCGTCGAATTGGGGAAAACGAACATGTGATAGATCACTTCTATAGTTATTTCCTACACTTCCTTCAAATTCTGCCTCCTGAGCTAGAATATCCACTGCAAATGAAGAATAAAGTATTAGAAATCTTCAACGTCAAGAGAGGATAAAGCTCAACATACGCTCAGTTTTTACTAAGCGTATAGCTCAACATACGCTCAGTTTTACTAAGCGTATAGCTCAACATACGCTCAGTTTTACTAAGCGTACAGTTCAACTTACGCTCAATTTTACTAAGCGTATGGCAGACTCAAGGTTCAGCATATGCTCAGTTTTCCTTAAGCGTATGGCAGACTCAAGGTTCAGCATACGCTCAGTTTTCCTTAAGCGTATGGCAGACTCAAGGTTCAACATACACTCAGTTTTCCTTAAGCGTATGGCAGACTCAAGGTTCAGTATATGCTCAGTTTATCTTAAGTGAATGATTTTAAAAGTTCAGTTTATGATCAGTTTGAGCGTATCAGCGTATGGTTGACAAGATGATCATCAAAAATTACGCTAACACAGGAGTTAGCGTATTTCAATGAGACAATTTGCCATAGCATATTCTTTTAAGATAGCGTATTTTGATATCTCTATCAAAAATACGCGTATCTTACAGATATATGCTCCAAACATATTTTTCGTAAAAACGAAAAACATGGAATACGGCTAAACCCTAAAGAGGGAAGCGTATTTGCTGACGTATTGACCCTAAAGAGGGATACGTTTTCTGAGTTTTGTTCTAACCAGAGCCCTAAAAAGGGAATAGTTATTTGTTCATCATCTTCGTCCTCACCATAGAGAGGTTTCAATGGCCGTTCACTGCGTGAAATACGCTGACTGGCCGTCTTCTTGGTGGTGGCAGTGTCGATGGCAGGATGAGACGACTCCTCAGGGGCTTTCCCCTTTCCTTTTGCAGAAGCATCAGCTTTGGGCACCATTAATGGAGGTTAAGTCGAAGATGAAGAAGGGGAAGAAGGATTTTGAGTTTCTGAAAGCACTTTTCTCTCTCGAAAGCAAAAGCTGTGGTAAAGAAATAAAATAGGTTTTGGAAGACCTATTTATAGAAGAAAGGAAGAAGTTCAAACGGCGGATATTCTTTAAACAAAATTCCTAAAGATTTGCACGGATATTGAGGAAGATAATAAACTCATGCCAGCGTGTCAGGACTTATTCTCACCTTAAAGTTCAAAGTAATTTCGAACTTTTAAAATTCATAAAGTTCGAAAACTTTGAAGGGGGTCTTGTAGGGTGTGAAAATTATGACACGCTGACATGAGACTCAGTCCAAGCCATACGCTCAAGGCTATACGCTCAGTCAAAGCCATACGCTCATCTAAAGGCCATACGCTCAGTGAATATTTTATTATTTTCTGAGATGACAGCACCGCATGTATTTAATAAAGGATGAATCTGACACTTCGTCTTTCGTGCAAAAACAGCTGTTCAATGAAGACTAGCCGTCGTATAGGTTTTCGAAGAGTCGGTTTTGTCTTTTACGAGGACAGCTCAGCATCTCTCATAAATGTAAAAGCCATCATTACTGTCAGTTTTGACAGTCTGTCAGCCATCATATCCGCAGTCACGACGCTCGAGAAGATTTTGTCAGTTATTGGAAGATATGGCGTATCAAAGAAGATTGATGATGACCACGTGTCTACTTATTCAAACATGCCACGTGTCTACTTATTCAAACATACGACTCCTTCCAAATTAAGTGAGCGTATGGATCTCATACGACTCCTTCCCAATTAAGTGAGCGTATGGATCTCATACGACTCCTTCCAACTAAGTGAGCGTATGGATCTCATACGACTCCTTCCAACTAAGTGAGCGTATGGACCCCATACGACTCCTTTCCAACTAAGTGAGCGTATGGACCCCATACGACTCCTTTCCAGTCAAGTGAGCGTATAGTTTCCATACGACTCCCTGTCAATAATGTGAGCGTATCAGCTTTATATGGTTCTACGCTGTCCAAGTCAGTGTATGCAAGACATGTGCCTTCAAAAGCTAGAGTATGACTCTTCCTCTAAGGCAGCGTATCACAGTAGTTGTGTCCAGAATGATTTTCAACGTGCAGTTAACACACGTTCTCACGTGTCCTGCACTCAGTTATCCACTTCTTCAGAAGTTATACAACGTGGCATTCATGCCATCAATCTCTCCTGAATATGCTCCACTACTTTCAACCGCACGCTAATGTGTCTCCATCAGAATTTGCCACGCGTCCCTGCAGTTATGCACACGTACGATTATTCATTGCCGAAGTACGATTATTCATTCTCCCTAGGTCGATTCGATATCGATGCCCCGGATACCGATTCAAGAAAAATCAAACTTGTGCACAAGCTGTCCATGACCATGCCAATGCGTGAACAGTTTAATATATGCAAGCAGATTTGTATAGCACAGACAATATTGAACGACATTATCATTTCTTCTAACTCATGCAACGATTCATTTTTTCCAAAGCTGTACTTCCAATTTAGCGTCCCGTAGGCACCAAATTGCCCGAGGTATCATAAGCCACAATCGACGTTTCATATTATTTTGCAGCACGTGAAATAGTCTATCTTTTTACTAGAACATAAACTTTCTCGTTTTGGTGCAAAACTTATATTTTCAGAGTAGATTACTCTAAATCGATACATTTTTCCCGAGTTCTTGATCTTAGTGGATTGGCATGCATTTAACTTGGCATTGTCGATTTGAATAAGTTTGAGGCAAAGAAATTTCGTTTGCGGGACAGAGTATAAAAGAAGGGACCAAATCACCCACCAAGTATTTTGATCGTGCCGACCGTCGAAGCGCTTTGCAACGTTCAAGCTTTAGTTATGCGAGCTCCTGCAATGGCACCAACACTTAGTCAGAATTCCTTCTTTAATCCTTCGTTTTGAAATTCGTAGAATGCATTCAGAAAATAACGCGAAAACACATTCATAAAAACCAAGCGGCAAAAGCTCCAAGAAAACTATACAGCAGTCCGGTCCCGTCGAAGGAACTCTTATATAGAGCTCACTCGCCGAGACGCAGCCTGCTGCATCTAGGACTTATTCCAACAGAAGCCGGTCCATTAATTGGATCGATTCTTGTAATATTCGTCCAAATCAATTTGATCGATGCCGCAAGGTGTTATCGTTTACCAAGCTCAGCGATCGAGTCAGATGGTCATCTAAGTTCTCGACCGATCTGACTCGGCGCAAGCATATTACAGAGTCCGCTGCCTATCGAAAGCGGGGGGACTACAAGCATCAGGAGAATAGTCATTCTTCGTATTAAAATCACGGAGAATGGTTATTCTCCGTTGTAAAATCGCGTAGAATAAACATTCCCCGTGTTAGAATGCAGGAGAATGGCCATTGTCCGTGTTAAAATCACGGAGAATTGACATTCTCCGTGTTAAAATCACGAAGAATGGTCGTTCTCCGTTGTAAAATTATGTAGAATGGCCATTTCCCGTGTTAGAATGCAGGAGAATGGCCATTCTCCGTGTTAAAATCATGAAGAATGACCATTCTTCGTGTTAAGATCACTGAGAATAATATTTTTTTCCTTCTTTTTTTAAATTATATATTGATTGATATCATACTTTTTATTGTTGTTTGTTTTATATCAGTACAAACAACCGAGAAGCTCAAAGAGACAAATAAAAGGCTCAGGAATGAGAAAAACGAGCTTCAGAAACAATTTGAATCATTGCAGAATGAAGCCATTAAAAAGGACCTAATCGCCGAAAAACTTAAAATCTCTCCATGAAGATGATGATGATGATGATAATGAGCGATGATCGGAGTTTGACAGAAGAAAAGTACAGTGAACTACGAACGATCTTTACGATCTCTGCTGAAGATGAGAGCAATGGAATTCAGATCTCTCGTGAAGAAGAAGAAGAAGACGAAAATCGCAATCAAAATCCGAGTTTGTGAATTCAAATAAATAAATAAATAAATTATATATATATATATATATATATATATATATATATATATATATATATATATATATATATATATATGACCAAATTTGCGCCAAGGATAGCTATGGTATTATCAAAATGATAATTTTGTAAATACAGAACATCTAAAGAGAATCTTGAAATATTTAACGTAAAAATACATAATATTGAATATTTATAAAATTTATTCTGCGGGTGGATTTTTTTATAAACACTCACATCGAAAGTAGGTATCTCAACAATTTTTAATTTTTTTAAGAATAAAAATGAAGTTGCGTACCTAAGAGGTTTGAATAAAGGGTGCGGCTATCCGCACCCCATGGATTACTAAGGACACCCAAAAAAAAAAAAAAATAGAATTCCTATTCTACCCCCTCTCCCCCATTCTCCCCATGCTGCTGCCCCCACCACCACCACCACCACCACCCGACGCCGACCGACCCCCGACCCCCCTCCCCTCCTCCCCCGACCCCCCTCCCCTCCTCCTCCCTCCTCCCCCGACCCCCTCCCCCTCCTCCCCTGCTCCCCCGACCCCCCTCCCCTCCTCCTCCCTCCTCCACCAACCCCCCCTTCCCTCCTCCGACCCCCCTCCCCTGCTCCCCCGACCCCCTCTCCTCCTCCTCCGACCCCCCTCCCCGCCTCCTCCTCCCTCCTCCTCCTCCGAACACCCCCCCCCCCCCCCCCCCCGCCCCGCTCAATCCGAGGGGGATCGAAGGAGCGAGGGGGAGGGGAAGGGGTTCGTCGGAGGAGGAGGGAGGAGGAGGGGAGGGGGTCGGAGGAGGAGGCGGGAGGGGGGTCGGAGGAGGAGGAGAGGGGGTCGGGGGAGCAGGGGAGGAGGAGGGAGGAGGAGGGGAGGGGGGTCGGGGGAGCAGGGGAGGGGGGCGGAGGTCGGACCGTCGGGGTCGCCCGCGGGGGTGGGCGGGGGTGGAAGATAGAGCATGGGAGGGGGGTAGAATAGGAAAAAAAAAAAAAAAAAAAAAGGAATGTCCTTAGTAACCCATGGAATACGGATAGCCGCACCCTTGAATAAAACACCCAAAATTCATCCTAGCCTACGCCACCGTCAGCACTTTGGACAGCCGTCCGTCAACTTTTCTCTATTCTGACAACTCTGCTCCTACCGCTTTCCCAAGACACATCTCGATCCGAAATCCAACGGTTGACGTCTGTTCCTCCACCGACCCCATAAATAAAACCCTAACCCCCCTTCCCATCCATCCATTCCTACACTATTTCCGCAGCAAACTTCGTAGAGAGAGAGCTTCCGATTGCGATGGCGGAGGAGCAGCAGCACAAGGCGGCGGAGGAGTCGCTGATGGAGAAGATCGCGGACAAGATCCACGGCCACGATTCCTCCTCATCGTCCGATTCGGACGACGACAAGAAATCTGGACCCTCCGCTGCTTCCGCGATGAAGGCGAAGATCTGGCGCCTCTTCGGCAGGGAGGAGCCCGTCCACAAGGTCCTAGGCGGCGGAAAGCGTACGAATCCCTCACCGATCCACACCCTAATTTTTTTAAATTTCTTTCACTATTTATTAATATTTTTCTGTTTAAAATTAATCAAAAAAGTTTTGGTTTCTATTTCAGGGGAACGGATTTTTAATTATTATTTAGTAATGGACAGTACATTTTTTTCTATTTAGATCCGGATTTTTTTGGGTCTATTTCTATTTTCGGAGAAATAAAATTGGTGAATAATTGCTTATGTTGTAGCTGATCCGATCTAATTAATAGTTATTTAGATCTAATTAATAGTCATTTTATTCTTGGTTCCATGATATGGTATAATATTTGAAATTTGCATTTAGGTTTCTATATTGTCCAAATTAGGATTTTGACACGATTCTCATGGCGGCAGTTTTGATGGGGACAACTAAGTGGACATCGTGTCTGTCACATTCTTGGATGTTCGCAACTGAAGAGCGTGCTTAGAGGGTTGCTTGGCTGCTGAGATTACGATAGAAGCAAACAACAATATCATATGTTCCATTCTCATTCTTGATTGGTCAGAACAAAACTAAATAATCCAAGCCAAAACTAAATAATTTAAGTTACACAATTAAAACTAAATAATCCAAGTCACACAATCCCCGGCCATGCAAAACAAAATAACCCAAGTCACACGGTCGCACAACCCTTGTATATTTCCGTTTAGTTTTAGGGTCTCGAAGGTCTCCATTTTTCTATCGGCCAAGCCAACCATTAGGACGAGACCCAAATCCTCCTCTGAACAATTTGGAGACCTAGCCAAGCCAACCATTTGGACGAGATCCAAATCCTCCTCTGGACGATATGGAGACTTAGACAAGCCAACCATTAGGACGGGACCCAAATCCTCCTCTGGACAATATGGAGACCTAGCCAAGCCAACCATTTGGACGGGACCCAAATCCTCCACTGGACAATACGGAGACCTAAACGCAACCTAAATCCTCTTCTGAACAATTTTGTCTGAACAATTTTGGTACCTAAACGCAACGCAAATCCTCTTTTGAACAATTTTGGTACTTAAATGCAACCTAAATCCTCTTCTGAACAATATTGGTACCTAACTCAAATTTCCAATATTATACTAGACCCTAAAATTAAATAACCCTTATTTAATTTGCTAAATTTTCAAATAATTAGGAGAGAAGAACCAAATCCGACAAGGACACACAAAGATAGGCATCGTCTTTGCTGATTTAGATGTGCATTATATTTATTTCTTTTTTTTAAGCAATAAATTGGTGACTAATTTGCTTATTTTCTATAAGAAAGGAACATTACTTTTGTATATATAATGTGTGATTTTCTAGTTTTCGTGGAGTTTATTTTTCTAGATTATACTTTATTTTTTCTATAAATTCAATCTAATTACTGGTAATTTTATTATGAATTCCATATAATCTTTTCTTTATTATTTTTTCGATGGAAATATCTCACTGTATATTTTATTAGGAGATGGATCCAATTTCGACACGGACACAAGAAATTAGGTATCATGTCCGTCTGTATCGTGCTGTGTTGATGATTTGTGTCTGTGTGACATAGCTAAAGGATTTTGTGGGGGATATAATTCATTAGATTGTCAATGGTTATGCAGCTGCTGATGTTCTCCTATGGAGGAACAAGAAGGTCTCGGCGGGGGTCCTCGGCACGGTCACGGCCATTTGGGTCCTGTTCGAGCTCCTGGAGTACCACCTCCTCACCCTGCTCTGTCATTTGCTTATCCTCTCCCTATCCGCCCTCTTCCTCTGGTCCAACGCCGCCACCTTCATCCACAAGTCCGTTCTGAAACTCCTCTTGATATAAAACTCACAATTACCGGATCTAATCTCTTCAAATTTCAGGTCCCCACCGCACATTCCGCAAGTGAGCATCCCTGAAGACCTGACTGTCAACATCGCCCTCTCATTGAGATACGAGATCAACAGGGCCTTTGCGGTCCTGAGGGAGATTGCATCCGGACGCGATCTCAAGAAGTTCCTCATCGTATGTTTAATTCTCGATTGATCCCATTTTGTACTTTCAAGTGTTTCCTGGTTTTATTACGCTGATTGGTGGGTTTGCGTTATCTTCAGGTGATTGCAGGTTTGTGGCTGTTCTCGATCCTTGGCAGCTGCTGCAACTTCTTGACCCTGTTCTACATATGTAATGATTCTTCCACTCATCCTTTTTTTTCATTGTTTCCATGTCCGGCCTCGAGTAAAATCGGATTTTTTTATATTTTATTTTCAGCGTTCGTTTTGTTGCACACCGTTCCTGTCCTGTATGAGAAGTACGAGGACAAGGTCGACTCCTTCGCGGAGAAGGCGTCTGCGGAGCTGAAGAAGTACTATGCCGTGGTCAACGAGAAGTACCTGAGCAAGATCCCCAGGGGACCGTTGAAGGATAAGAAGCACCAGTAGGGAAGAAGGTACTCTGTGGTCGTAGTTGGTTCATGATTGTTTGTTGGCTTCAAGTGATGCTACGCCCTTTTGTTGAATCATCTCTCTTTCTTATTGTTATGAAGTGTCTTGACCTCCCAGTTTGGACGTATCTAGTATGTTTGTTAGGAACGATTCCAATATTTTGTGATGTGGATCGGATCTATATTTGTAGTTTATAGTTAATATAATCATAAGGATGCTATTTGTGTTACAACTCATGTGCTGCCATTGCCGCTGTTATATTAGTTGACATGCTTATGATCTTGAAACTGGATTGTCTGTTGGTGCTATATGTTAAATGGGAATTTCTTTTAGTAGATTTTGCTTATATATGAAACATGTTGCTTTATCATTTCTTTGTTACCTGTCCTTGTTCCTATGTTTGTCATTTGCCTAGAGTAGGTAGGAGGGTTGGCAGTCACACTTCTACCACTTGCTTTAGGACCTTTTTGTTTCCATAGTCTCAGCCAGAAATTAGAGTCCTATCCAGAGAGTTGGTTTATGGTCAACTATGTGGCAAATTAAAATCTTGTCGTAGACCTTTTGATTTGTGCTCTATTCTGTAATAGTAGATTTCTATCGGAAGGTTTGGGTCATACGTGTCGATTAAGTAACATTTGCATCGTAGTCAGTGGAAGGCAACAGACTTGTTTTTCTTCGCCAACCATTTAAATTGTACATCTGAAGGATGCTATATTGTTTACATGTCTAGTAACTTTACGCCAATGCACATCCTTTTCCATCTGAGAACAATGTTTATCCCTCACCAAACTACTTGGTATCGGAAGGATTGACTGTTTTATATGGAAAATTTATGTGGATATGTTTTGGTTACTATCAAGTGGTTGGTATTTATTAGCATTATTAATTATCTTATTATTATTAGGGGTTTATGAATATGAATTGGGGATAGAACACAATGGAATTAGAATTACCGTTTTATATGTGCCATAAAAACAATAAAGGAAAGCAAGTGTGAATTTACGAGGGATTTTGCATGTTTCTGCTAAAGCATTACAATGAAAGCTCAGCGGTCATGGAATTGGAGTGATGTTCAATACTAGGGATTTAGAAGTGGCAGGTGAACATCAATCATGAAAAGAATATTGTTTGTGTGAGAGCAATGTCTTTCTACTTCTATATTTTATGTTTTTGTTATATATTTGGCTTAAGTTCATATCTGAAAGTGATCATTTTTGTGATTTTAGGTTTAAGTTTTGAGTTAATATCTAAAAACTCATGTCTGGCACATTTTTTTTAGTGAATCCTGACAATCATTTGAGCAATGTTCAAATTCTGCAGTAACTTAGCCTCGTTTGGTTCGCGGAATCTCCGGGTTGGGAAAGGAAAGTGATTACTTTCCTATGTTTGGGTGCCAAAGGAATTGAGGAGGAAAGTAAAGTGATTCCCAATAGAAGGGAAATTAGGGGGGAAAGTGATTCCATCCATCCAAGTAAGGAATCACTTTCCCACATTGAAGTAATCACGTTCCTTTTCAAATTCCTTGGCATTTCCAAACATCGGAAAGGAAAATCAATGGGAAATAAAATTTCCCAAAGGAAAGGAAATGACAAGGAATTGATTTCCTTTCCCTTCCATTCCGCGAACCAAACGAGGCCTTAGTTTGCAATTTTCCTATGTTTTATGATTTTTATTCGTCTATAGATGTAAACTATTGCACTCATTCTTCTACGTATTGTTTTAGTGCATCCATTGTTAATTCTCTCCAGTATCCTCTTTTTCAGAAGGAATTAGTGAATTCATACTTCATAATTCTGTTCTAATTAAGGTTTACAATATTTGTATCGGAATCGGTATTTTAGACCTTAGGGAGCGACACTATCTGCGGTTGCAGTTTCTCAGATCGGAGTATCCCTTTTTTGGTATTGGAAAGCAAATAATTATTAATAAATTATTAAAATTTTAGAAAATATTTTATACATTTAGTATTTTTTGTGTTTTACTTTCTAGTAGTTTTAAAATTGAATAAAATAGTAGTCATTTGCCGATTGGTTTACCTGCGACCCATAAGTTTTCTTCTTTTACATGCTTTCACAACCTTAGTATGCTTTTACACCATTGTTGATTGGTATTTTTCGTTCAATTTTTTTGCCGAATTGACTAGAAAAGAGACCTCTAATATCAGTATCGGACTGGGACATGCTAAACTGTATAGGTGTCGGCCGTATCGGATTGGTATCGGTTGATACTGCAAACTATGGTAATGCTTAGAAGTTCAATGTAAGTATACAAAATTATGGGGTTTTCAGGACGAGGTGGGGGGCTAAAACATTGGGGATGTTTCCTGTTTTAAAATGTCAATATCCCGTATCTTTGCCTATATTGTATTGTTTCAACATATATATGATTGCATGATATGCGTGATTTATTTCTTTCCTAAATGCCTTTTCCTGTAGTAGGACAATTCAATTTTTTTTTTTTTTGAGGTTGTAGAAGAGATGCATCCCTGGGTTATAAGATCCTTCTCCCGCTTCATCTTTCGATCTTTTCTGAAGGCAAATGTTTATTGATATGATACACTTGGGGCATGTGGCTCAAGCCTTGTACTGGATAAGTTGATATATTGATACATCCCTTAATATCAATTTTGTGTTGGGGATTTTATACGTTATGTTTGTGGTTTCGTGCTCTTTTCCAATACTGGGATTTGACATGATACACACCAATTTTGGTTCCTTAGATGTCTAGTGAAGTTCATGTCTTTAATGATACATCGATGCTGTTTTGCACGAGTGAAATGACTTTTTGTGGAATTATTGGTGCACATTGAGACTTTCTGTTTCAGCTTTTGGAGGTTTATCAATTTTATGGCTTCTCTCTCCAGCCTTTGAAGAAAGATTTGACGGTAAGAATTATTTTTCTGTATTGGCAACCGAAGCATGTGTTCCCCTCAGGCCTCTGTGTTTGGGTCGCGGAATCATGAGGCTGGATTTATTTATTTATTTATGTTTGGGAGTCGAAGGAATCACGGAGGAAAGAAAAGTGTTTTCCATTGGGAAAAAAATGGTTCCATCCAAGCAAGTATTCACTTCAATTTTATGGCTTCTCTTTCCATCGGCTTTCTCTTCCAATTTTTTGGCATTTTCAAACACCGGAAAAAAAATAGAAATTGTACATTTTAAAAGGAAAGGAAGTATTGAGGAATTAATTTCCTTTCATTTCCTTTTCGCTAACCAAACGATGTGTGTAATGTCCTGGGATCGGTGCAATCAAATCTGGACTAGGTTGGCCTATGTCCGGTCAATGGTTCAGTCCGACCCAGCCCACTTTCAACAGCAACGGGTTGCACTTGGTTTTACAACGCCCCCCCTCTCTCTCTCTCTCCTCTTAACCTGGTTCCGACTCGGCTCATGCTATAGATTATCGAGTTCAGATCGAATTTCCTCTCAACTTCGATTCACTTGGCTCGGTTGCGAGTCCTATCTGGCCTGGTCAGAAACTACTACACGTGCACCATCCACACAACGACACTCACACCTACACGCATGTAGGCCCCGGCCTCCCTTATAAAATAAGAGAAAATTTGAGTGGCACTCCACTTTTTTTACGCTTATTTAAGGTGCACCCCACAAGTTTACATGAATGTATGATACCTCCACTTTTGACGGTTTTCGTCCAAAACGAGCGTTGACGATTTTTTTTTTTGACGAAAATACCCCTATCTGTTGTCCTCTTCCCCGCGACGAGGCGCGACTGCATGGCCTCGGAGAAGTAGGCGGCGACGCGCTGCGTCGAGGTGCCGAACGGCGTGGAGACCTCGGAGATCTCCAGGAGGAGGTGGTTGGCCTCGTCCAGGTTGTCGGCGGCGACGACCTCGACGCACTGGAGCAGGAGGGTGAGTAGGCAGAGGCCCTCCTCGTCCCGCTCCTGCTTCCTCAGCTCCTCCTTCCTGTCATTGCTGGCGTTGTTCTTCTTGGACTGCGGTGGGGGTGGTGGTTGTGGTGGGGGTGTTTGATCGGAGGAGTCGATGGTCTTCTGCTTCTTGTTGGAAGGCGGAGGGGAGGAGGGGGGGGGGGTCGAGGGAGCGGAGGCGGTGCTCGAGGGCGGCAGCGAGGGAGGGGTTGCAGGGGTTGATGATCTCGCGGACGTTGTGGATGAGTTGGGCGATGGAGAGCTCCTAGGCGGCGCTGGTGATGAGGTCCTTAATGAAGCTGTCGACCCAGGCGGAGTCGGGCTGGCGGAGGAGTCTGCGGCAGAGGACTCCGGGGCGAAGAAGACGGGGAGGCCGGAGAAGTTGCAGACTTGGGGAGGGGGAAGGTTGGGCGGTGGAGGGCTGGAGAGGAGGATGGAAGAAGTGGGGGGAGGAGGAGGAGGGGTCTAGGTCTGATGGAGCTGGTCGCTTTCTAGCCATAGTTGATGATGGAAGAAATTGTTGTTGTTGGAGTAGGAGGAAGGAGTAGCAGAAATTGGTGGTGGTGATGGCCGGGGCGGGGGGTGCGGCGAGGTCGGGGAGGGGAGGGGGGGGGGGGGGGCGTGCGGCGACACCGTGGAGGGGGCCGAGCACGACGGGGGCAGCCACGTGTGACGGGAAGGGAGGACACACAAAAGGAGATAAGGGCATTTTCGTCCAAAAAAAATTGGTCAACGGGATTGACCGTTCGTTTTGGACGAAAATCGTCAAAAGTGGGGGGTGTCATACATTCATGTAAACTTGTGGGGTGTACCTTAAATAAGCATAAAAAAGTGGGGTACCACTCAAATTTTCTCAAAAAATAATTAGTTTCTTTTTCGTGCGTTACACGTTAAAAAATACTACAATTTGATTGAAATATAAAAAATTTGAATTATGTTAGAATATTTTAAATATAATTTGAATATATTTAGTTAGATAATATCATTTAAGTAGTTTAAATATAATTTAAATTCTATAGTATTTTAATATTTATAAATATTCTAGGTCTAGTACTAGAGTATAAGTTGTTAAAAATATTCCAAAAAGAAAAAAAAAACAGCTTTGAAACAAAGTTCTAAAAATATTAGTAATTTTTTTTTAACTTCGAATATATAGGATTATCAAACAAAGTTACTCTTTTGTTTGTATCGTAACATATTATTTAGATGCAAAGTGGGTTTTATAGAAAAATATTCTTTGTTTAAGATCCATAAAAGTTTCGCATATTAGAACTGCAATTTGTGGAGCATTGTTACAAGATTTATGTGAATATGATATTAATGATAAATTTTTTTAATTTCTTTTGATAATGCCACTAATAATACTCCTTGTAACAATATTTAAAAATCTTAATTTCTATTTATGTTAGAAGAACGACTTTTTATGTAACATGTGCTTATCATATTGTTAATTTAATTGTATAAGAATGCTTTAAATTTTTCAAACAAATATGAAAATAGTAGAACATGCGTATTAAGTTTTAGTACTTCACAAAGTAGAGAACAAGAGTTTAAAACGTTAGGTGCAAAATATGGTTTGAAATTTAGTATATTTGTTTAAGGATGTACCACATACATGAAATTTGACATATCAGATGTTGAAATTATGTATTAAATATAAAGATGTTATTACATATCATATCAATACAACTTCAACTAGTGATTATCAATTAATTGAGAATGATTGGTTAGTTACTACTTCAATTTTCGAATTTTTCGAATTGTTTTTACAACATAACATATATTTTATTGGGAGTTTATTATCCAACTTTTTCTTTAGTTTTAACATGGATCATTATTATTTCTAATTTATTTGCAAAATATAGACATATGCGTGGTTTTGATTATATCGTTTCTAAAATAGAAGCATAATATCTAAAATAGTGACATGATACATTTTTTTTTATATTGTTTGAGTGCGGTTTTTAGATCCTAAAATAAAATGATTAGATGATGTATTTATACAGTTAGATGATTTTTATGACATTTTGGACATTGAGGTAAATAGTTTAACATAAGAAATTAAAGAATGTTTAGATGCTCTAATTAATTTATATGAAGAAAAAAAATACCGTCGAACCAATCTGGTTTAACCGTTCAAGGTAGTAGTAGCTCTAATTTAATTTTTAAGTCGTCTCATACTAAAAGCATACTATAAAGAAATAAACAAAAATATTCTTCCTTTTCAACTCGATTAGTGGAAAGAAAAAAAATGTATCCTATATTTTCATTTTTGGTACGTCCATGGTAGCATCAAAATCTTGTTTTAGTGCAGGTTCAAAAAAGCTAAGCAAAAAGAGAATCATGATGCTAGCAAATATTTTGAAAGTTTGTGTTTGTGTTCAAGATTGGGTTCATATGGAAAAAACGGACTCCACACTTAAGAGATGAAAGTGTTATCGTCAATAAACTGGATTTTAAATATCTAACTACAGAGGACGCTACATCACCCGAACCCTACTCTTCAAAAAAAAAAAACGTTTCGATACTTCCTCTTCTTCCATACGCCGCTCAGTTTCTAATCTAGGTTTTCTCCTCCAAAATCTTCAAACCTTACTTCAAAGACTCGTCGAAAAATTTCGAAAAGACGGACAAACGGTAAAACTGTTAAAACGGAGGTCTAAACATCATTTTTTTGCGATTCTAAAATTTTGGAAGGCCGACTGATGAAAAAGCTGTTAATCTCCGGCTCCTCGGAAATACACTCCTTTTGCGACAAACCGGGCCTCGTCTCGACCTCCCAGTCAAAAGTTATGGCCCTTTAAAGTTTCAACTGGCCATAAAATGTAGGAGAATGATCATTCTCCGTGGTAATATCACAGAGAATGACCATTCTCCATGCTAAAACTACGAAGAATGGCCATTCTTCGTGCTAAAACTACGGAGAATGGTCATTCTCCTTGTTAAATTGACAAATAATAGCCATTCTCCGTGTTAGAATGACGGAGAATGGTCATTCTCCGTCAATTTAACAAGGAGAATGACCATTCTTCTTGTTAAATTGACAAAGAATAGCCATTCTCCGTATTAAAATGACGGAGAATGGCCATTCTCCGTCGTCAATTTAACAAGGAGAATGGCTATTCTCCGTCATTTTAACACGGAGAATGGTCATTCTCCGTGTTAAAATGACGGAGAATGACCATTCTCAGTCATTTTATCACGGAGCCATTCTCCGTCATTTTAACACGGAGAATGACCATTCTCCATCATTTTGACATGGATAAGGCCATTCTCTGCGGTTTTAGCACGGAGAATGGTTATTCTTCGTGATTTTAACATGGAGAATGGCCGGAGAATTGTCATTCTTCGTGTAAAATTATGGAGAATGATGGAGAACAGTCGACAGAAACCTAAAACCTAATTTTTTTGTTTTTTTTTTTTGGAAAAAATTTGTCAGGAACAAAAATTCAAGAGTTTTCGTTCTTCTTTCAAAATGATGCTAACTCTTATGGAAAAGAAGAAGATATTCTCTCCACAATTGACCTAATCGTCAAAAAATTTCAAATCTCTCCACGATGATGATGAGCGATGATCGAAGTTCGACAGAAGAAAAGCACAGTGAACTGCGATCGATATTTGCGATCTCTGCTGAAGATGAGAGCAATGGAATTCAGATCTCTCGTGAAGAAGAAGAAGACGAAAATCGCAATCCAAATCTGAGTTTGTGCGAAGGGCTATGATATTATAAAGATGACAATTTTGTAAATACAGAGCATCTAAAGAGAATCTTGGAATATTTAACGTGAAAATATATAATTCTGGGTATTTCATAAAATCCATCCTGCGGGTGGATTTTTCATACAAACCAACCCCAAAATTAGATTTCTCAGCAATTTCCAATTTTTTTTTAATATGGTCAAAGTTTCCTTTTTCTTTAGTATAATCGGGCCAAATCAAGACATGGCCCGCACACGACCCAACCCGGCTTATATTGGATTCTGGGCTTCTAGCTAAAAGCCTGGCCCAGACCCGGTCAGCCAGGCAGACACCTGTATGTCCCACCCTCTAGAAAATGAGACTAGTCTGAGAAATTGTAATACACTGGTCAATATACCACATGTTTATTTTAAAAAAAAACCTTGTAAACACTTCAGGAACATTTTCTTTAGTCGCTCAACAGTGCTTTCGAACAACTTGTTGCAAGTTGAAACTTTGATCCAGCAGGAAAAAAAAAAGGACGACTTCGCACAACTTTTTTGCTTGCTTTTGACACTATAAAGTGTACAACCATGTAAAATCATCCCTTCTCCAGCAAAGTTTGAAAATATACCGGTCAGAACTCTCTGTCACGAACGAACGAATGCTCAATAAAATAATTGACCTCTTTTTTACACGAAAATAACAATCAAATTAGAATACACACTGCTTACCATATGGACATATGCAATATTAACTCTCGCGGATTTGAACACATATCCGCATGGACCTCCTTGCCCGCATTACATATTTCCAAGTTCCAATTTAAATCTCTTTTAATATCTAGGAGGCAACCTTGCATCGGAGCTCTTTGTAGATGGTGAAGCTGAGGAAGTGAGAGGAACTGTTGCAAATTCAGCATCCGAGTGCTCAAAGGAGTTGTGTAACCTTAACGGCCCCGTGCTGGGTGGATGTGCCGTGTATCGTGTAGCTGGAAAAGCAGAGGTACTAGACGACCTTGTCCCCTGGCTCGGGGTTGCTGTGCTAGCAGTACTCGTGCTCGTCTGCATGCTGGAAGCCTTCCTGGCAGCTTCTTCAGATTCCCTCTTCTCTCTTTCTTCTGTTTCTTTGAGAAGGAAATCAACCCATAGGTCTGCAAAAGACTGGTGAGAAGAGGACATGACAAAGTTAGCATCAAGCAATTAACATACAATTCTACAAAATGTCAGTCAATTTCTGAATGGATGTATTAGTGTTCATTCTCTGTGGGCAGTGACACATTAACATTACATTAGAACATTAACTCAATGCATCTATTGCTGAGATTCTTTAATCTTCAAACAACCTAGTGTTCAGTGCAGAGAGGTGCTCGCATGTTCATAACCTTTTTTTTTGCTGCAAACAATGTAACTTTATGGTAGTGCGATTGTCATTTTCTGGCTTAATGTGCCATAGAGATGAATGCAATTCTTCACAGCAAATTGTCAAAACGAAGTTTAGGGAAACTTGAGGTGTTCCTCAGTTGCATGAGAGTTTAAACTGCACTCCAAAAGGTAGGTCTACCTAACTACCAACTGGCCACCTAGGTTTTATAGCATGGCTCTTTCATGCTTAGAGCTTCCCTACCACAAGGCTAGTTAGACAATTGCCTAGAGCCTCTGTGGTAGGGGGCCTCCCAGGCTCCAAGTGTGTGTGAAGTACATGTGAGTTAATTAGAATTTGTAACCCCTTGTAATCAACTTCCTATATTTTTCTGGAATTTATAGAAGATTTTTCCAAATTTTCGGAATGCAAATTAATTAGTTATGAATTTTCTTTCAAATTTCCAATTAAGTCATGATTAGCCACGACTTAATTGGCCATGTGATGGTTAGGAATTGGTTATGATTAGTTGTGCCTAGCTAACTAATTAATCATGATTAATGGTTAAGATAGTTAGTCATGGCACACTAAGCCATGTGAAGCACTAGAAAATTCTACCCCTCTTCACACTCCTCTCCATGTCCATATTTTTCTCATTATTTACAATACTGCCACATGACACATGCTTGCCTCCCAAGCACTATAATGGGACATTCCCCGTACACATTTTTCAAACACAAATTTATACACAAAGACCAACCAGCCACTCCCGACCGATCGGCCTAGCCAACAACCCCTTGTCTCGGCCAACTCCGACCTGTCTCCTTCCCTTCCTCCCCGGACCACCATAATCACACACCACTGCCACCTACAACCTCCACCACACCGTAACGACCAACCCGAGCCACCATCACTACTTCCTGAACACCACCGCATCCCCGTGCACCGAGCCCAACAACGCCATAGACGCTGCACCTCCCTGACCAGCTCCGGCCAGTCAAGCCTCCGTCACCGTTGGCGCGCCTCGACCAGATCCAAGCCTGACGACCACCGAACGGCCCTGACTGCACCGTCTCTCCCCAGCCTCGGTGAGCCGCCGATGCCGACGATCCAGGCACAAATCCCGAGTGGCGGTGAGACCCTCTCGACTCCTCTCTACTCTTCTTCCTCTCTCGATTTTCATACTCTCCCTCTGTGAATACGTTCTCTCTTTGTTTATATTAATGTTCTGCTTTTATTTATTTTAGTTTATTACTATTAGTATTAGTTAGGATTAATAATTATTATGAGTTGGTAATTAATTGAGGATTGATAATTTGATAAATTATGTAAATAAGTGCATAAATAGGCTGGGACTTTGAAATTTGGCATCTACCCCTACATTATTTATGCATCAAATCCAAAAATAGACTATTAGCCCTAAATTATTTAGTTAAATATGAAGAAGAGCTTTTAGCCCTATATTATTTAGTGAATGGGCTACTAGTCCTATATTATTGAGCTAATAATTCTAATGGACATTTTGCCCTACATTATTGATTAAGTTAAATGGACTTTTAACCCTATATTATTAGTTTATTATTTAAAATGGACTACTAGCCAAACATTATTTAATTGATTATTTAATTGATCTTTTAGTCCTATATTATTTAATTGAATCTAAAGAGCCTTGAGCCCTACATGCCAATTTATATCTCATAAATTAGACCATAGGTCCTAAATTACGATTTAAGTTTAGTTAATGGACTTTGAGCCCTATATGTGCATTACAATGGGCTAAGGCCCTACAATAATAAAATATTGAATTTTTTGGATTATTTCTATGGCTCAAAACCCATTAACTTATCTTAAATCGTAATTTATGGCATATTGTCCAATTTATGAAATATAAATTGGCATGTAGGGCTCAAGACCTATTTTGAATTCAATTAAAAAATATAGGACTAAAAGTCTAATTAAATAATTAATTAAATAATGTTGGGCTAGTAGCACTTTTTAAATAATAAACTAATAATATAGGGCTAAAAGCCTATTTAACTTAGTAATCAATAATGTAGGGCAAAATGTCCATTAGAATTGTTAGCTCAATAATATAGGGCTAGTAGTCCATTCACTAAATTTTTGTGGAAAACGTGTATGGGGAATGCCCCATTTTATAGATTTAGAGTGCTTGGGAGGCAAGCATATGCCATGTGGCACTATTGTAAATAATGAGAAAAATATGGATATGGAGAGACGTAGAATTTTCTAGGTGCTTCACATAGCTTAGTGTGCCATGACTAACAATCTATCTTAACCATTAATCATGATTAATTTGTTAGGCACGACTAATCATAATCAATTCCTAACCATCACATGGCCAATTAAGTCATGGCTAGTCATGACTTATGATTAATTAAACCATGATCATTTCTTTTTATCCTTTTATTAAAATATAACTAATAGGAATTTGAAAGAACAATTATAACTAATTAATTTGTATTCTGAAAATTTTGAGAAAAATTTCTATAAATTCCAGAAAAATATAGGAAGTTATTACAAGGGGTTACAAATCTACCCTCCTTAAAGAAATTGCGTCCTCAAAATTTGGATATAAATCAAAATAGGAACTAGATACAATATCAGTCAAAAAGATAAGGTAAGGTAGTTGTCTAGCTGGCTTAAAATAATGTACTAGCAATTTTTTAGTCAGCCGATTAAGGTAAGATAGTTGTCTTTTGTCAAATTAAAACACTAATAGTAAGGTAGCTAACTGCTGTGGTTTTACACTCCAAATTGCACTCTCCAAACTGATGTAGGGGGCCTCTAAATTAAAATATTTTCAAATTACTTTACAGGCTAAAGAATGTCTGATATGAGCTACCTTTTCCAAATTGAAACACTTTTAATCGATGTATGGGCAAATTGAGAGTGTTCATACGAAACACAAATTTTCCAAGCCAACTAACTTTTCCAAATTAAAATATTTTTAATTGATTTATTATGTCATACGAAACACAAATTACTTTAAATAGTAAATAAAATATTTTATTGAAAAGGGTCCATCATAAAATAATATTTGATCCATATGCCCAAATTTTTTTCCCATTTTTCCATACCTGCAGCAAATTAATTATATAAAGATTATTTTGACTTTCCTTTTCTCATTCTCATTTCTCATCTCTTTGCAAGAAGACAAACTTGTGTTTTCTTCTATTCTCCCCTTCTCTTTCCCTCTTATCTGTTTGTAAGAAGAAGAAAAACTTGTATTTTTTCTACTTGCCAGCAACCATCCGAATTTTTGCATTTTTTAAAGATTCCATCAAAATTGAGAGTGTTCATACTTGTTTGATCTATATCCAAGAAAGTAATTTGTTAAGTTCAAATCGTCATATTTCTTTGCAATATTTGTATATCAAGTGCCAATTTTATACTATTTTTTTTAACCTGGTAATAGATATAATAATAAGTCGAATCAAATTACACAATTCCCCTAACTTGATAGTAATAGATACTTTATATATATATATAATATATATATATATATATATATATATATATATATATATATATATATATAGGGTGGGGATCATGTGACACATACAATTTGATATCTTAATATGTCTAATTACAGAGTATAGTATTCTTCCACCCACTACTGAACTTGATAGCAAGTCACAAAACCATTGCATATCTTGAGATATTCGTAAATAAATCCACAAATAGATTTGAAGGTGTTCAGAGAACTGGAGTTTGTGGTGGTGTGCTGCATGGAACCATGGTTTAAAGTATCGGCCGATACCGATCCGATACGGCCGATACCGATACGGTTTGGCATGTTCCGATCCGATACCGACCGATACCAAATATTGACCGATACCGACATTGGGGGTCTTTGTTCCGGTCAATTCGGCAAAACCAATCGGTAAGGGTGACTACTATTTCATATAATTTCAAAAATACTAAGAAATAACGCTGAAATAATGTATAAAATATATGTTTTTAAATGTAAATAATTTATTAATAATTATTTGTTTTCCGATACCAAAGTCCGATACTCCGATACGATATCGCCGAAACTACCGATATCGCCGATACCAATACCCATAGGAATAGTCCGATACCGATATTGTGAACCTTGCATGGAACTAGTATACATCCCCATTTGGATGTGAAAGAACTTGCTTCGAAAGCAAATAAATTTTTGGAGATGTTCTTTTCGGGATATGTTGGACTAGAAGGAAGTTCGTCCTTTAGGATTATGTACTAGCAAATATTGCCATATTTTTAAAGGAATCGTACAATGTTTTTATTTTAATTCTTTACTGAGATTGAGATAGACGTTAGCTGAACACACCATTTAAAAATCTCATCCTTTAACACAAAAATTTGAAAGAAATAAAGAAACATAAAGAGATAATAGAAGTGTAGAAAGATCAGTCAAGACCTGACCTGGTTCTCAGGCGTATGAGAAGATGTATCAGGTGAACTTCCTCCCAATATACCTCCAACAAGGCGACCAGGTAATCCTAACACACCTCGAACGACACCTTTGCCGGCAGCACTCTGAGCAAACCCTATTCTCTGTTTATCTTCTTCCGAAAAGCCCAACATGCGAACCATAAGATCCAGAACCTGGCAAACTCAAAAAAGTGAAATGAGCAACGACCATCTTGGAAGAGTGTGACCTCAGCTGTGAAAAAGCGTAGGAATCAAGTACCTCTTTGCTATGATTTCTCTGAAAATATGTCACTAGTAATTTAATCACAATGCGCCTGCAAATAACAGTAAACATCCATCATGAGAACTCGGTGGTCAATGGCAAAGCTAATAATGAAAAAAGAAGAAAGGGATGAATTGCACATCATGAACTGATAAGCAAAGAACCTTCAATAAAATTGACGAGTAATTTATATACAGAAATAAAAGGTCACATGAATAGAAGATGTCATATAGAGATAATATGAAATCCACCAGTCATACAAACAAATTTTAATCAACAGTATATCTCAACCAGCTGGTTTTTGCTGGTCAAGAGCTACAGAACTCTATCTGACAAGGACATAAATATCTAACATGCATAGCTAAAAATCAAAAGAAAAGTAGAATTTTCTTCAAATACTCCAAAATCTGAACTACAAAGAGAATGAGAAAACCTTGATCAAGTTCTCCTGAAATAAAACTACCCAAACAACAAAAAAAACATTAGGAGATGAGTGTTACTTATGAGCTTTACCACAGATGAAAAAAGAGAGAACATGAATTTAGTATAGGTTTGATGCTTGCAAGCATGACCTCATCCTGCATCCCAACTTTCTATTTGAAATTCAATTGTAACAGAATATTTCATACAACAGATAATTTCACAAAGGATAATATGAATTAGTTACGAAAGTAACCTGTCAACAAAATTATCCGAATCCAGCGACATCCTATTTAACGTGGTCATATTCTGTTCTAGTGCACGGCGTAACTTTGAATTGTCTTCCTCAAGCTTCTGTACAGTACGCTTGCCTTCTGATAGCATCCTTTCAGCTTGTGAATGCTTAAAAACTATATCTTCCTTTTCTCTTCTGGACCTTTCCAGTCCTTGATTTGCAGCCTATTAGTAATACAGATCATTCATTACTATATTATAATTGTAAGAGTAGATGGTAAATGCAGCTGTCAATATTTATTATGTCTACTGAACAGATAAGAAATTACATACCACTTCAAGGTAACAGTTTCATGTGGACTGAAAGTAGACAGCATTAGACAGTTTGATAGCCTTAGATAATCTAGAGCCTCATATTTAAGGACCCATGTCTGATGTCAGAGTTCAGCTTCCTAGAAAAGCATGTTGTGCTCAGGCTATGGATTAAGTTGGCACAGGGTTCTCACACATGGAAACAGAAGAAGAGGCTAGTACTGTGTATAACATCATAATTGGATATATATATATATATATATATATATATATATATATATATATATATATAAACCTTTAACAATTCAGATGTTATAAATTTTGAATGATCTGCAGGAATCAAGTAGTAAGAGTTTCAGTTTGTTTAGCTATACAGGTCTTTTAGACAGCATCCGGCAATGGTAGACATGGTACATGCATTATCAAATACGTGAATTCTCTTTCCTCTCAAAGGAAAGTGTTATCCATTTAATGTTCCCTATTAGCATACATTAGCATGTTGATCATTCTCTGCAGATCTCTATCCAAACACCCACAAGAGAATAATGGTGGACTAAATCCAGGTTAAATTTTTTAATTCCTTCATTCTCTTCTACTGACACTGATTCTAACCTGTCATCAAAACAGTACCTTAGGCCAACCAAGTTTGAATGGACAAAGGCTTATGACCAGGCGTGTCCAGCTAGTTGTGAAGCACCCAACGCCTTTTGACTAGGTTAGATTAAACCATAATGAAGTATCGGCCGATACCGATACGATACGGCTAATTAATTTTGCATGCCATGATCCGATATCGACCGTTACTGATACTAACCGATGGCAATGGTGGGGTCTCTTTCCAGTCAATTCGACAAAGTAAAATTGAACGAAAAGGATAGAAGAATGAAAATATAGTGTCAACACAATGATTCACTTGTGCCAAAGATTGACAATGTTAGAGTATATAAACGGTAGCCATTACGATTTGTTGAAGTTTCATATCTATAAACACACAACATTCATCCATATTAATATTATTTCATTCAAAGTTATTTATTGGGGTTGCACTATTATAAAGGCAAGTAAATAAACAATAGTATCTATTCCAAGTGAATATTGTTCCATTAAGAACTAACGAAAAACAACATAAAACATATATAATTATGTGTAAATGCGTAAAATTATTTAGCTTTTTAAGGTGACTTTTTTTAATATCATTTTTGGCTTTCCAAAACGCAGAGCCCGATACTCGGATCCAAAACGAAAGAAACCGCCAATACTGATACTCATAGGAAGGGTCCAAAACCAATTCCGATACGGATATTTCAAACCTTGGACTAAACTCTCAGGTACAGTATGTACAAGAATGCCTTGAACTCTTCCATCTAAATTTAATATATAAAATATTTTCAAAAATCATTCCCCATAGACAAACATCTGCACAATTATAAAGATAAAACTTGCTGAAAACATTGTGCATGTCAACACATGTTTGTATCTCTGCAGGTACACATGCTAATGCTTTAAGACAGAAATTATGAAGGAGATACATCTTAGATATATTAGAAATCATCCATCTTTCTACGAGGGAAGAAAATAAACTCCTACCTCCAATGATTCTGAAAGTTTTGCTATTTCTTCTCTTGCGGCAGCCAACTCTCTTCCTAATCGTTCCTGTCAGTACCCGTCCAAATGGAGGCAGACATAAGTTATTATATATTTTGGGAAAATGAAAATTGCATTATTATATGGCTCTTCAAAGGCAAAAAGTCGTTGAAGACGACCTTGTAATACATATGCGAATTTTCTTACCTTGGCCTCGCTTTCAGCATAGTATTGGCCTAGTGCGGTCTGCAGATTCTGCAGTTCAATATTCTTCGAGTCAACTATGCTCATACACTTTGCAAGTTTCTGTGTCAACCCATTAATCATCTCTTGTGATTTCTGAAATTCATCACTTTTAAGATTCTTTAGTTCCTCCTCCTTTGCTAATTCCTGCTTTAAGGCCTTCTCTAACTGTAATATGTGAGCTCTTTGATATTCAGTAGTCGCCCGAAGTTCCTCAATGATTTTGCTGTCCTCGTCCATCTTATCAGAATCTTCAAGTTCCTAGACAATAGCGTAGTAGAAGAAACCATCTTCAATTAACTGCAGAAGATGTTTGGAAAGAAAAACCTCGCTTAATTGTACACCCAATCCCACAAAGCATCAGCATGTGCAAAGTAGATTACCAATGCTGAAACTATTGGAATTCCAGTTAGTACAGACCATGATCTTAGCTTCAATCTAGCATTGGACACATTTGAAATGTAGACTATGTGAAGCTCAGTTGCTAAATACATAGAAGATGCCTTGAAGGACCCCAGAACGCAGTTGCACCCATTCAAATCAGAAAGAAACTAGCCATCCAGTATCCCATCACCATGAAATTTGTCTAGTGAAAGGGCATTAATGTATCACATGCTTATAGGGGCATTTTTTTTTTTATGCAACAAAAATCAACTCTGCTGTAACTTTGTGCAACTAGAGAGTTAATAGCTTAAGACTAGAATTTGTACACCACTACAAGTGCTGGAATAGTCGAAGGGACTAGTACATCCAAGGATGAAATGAGATGTAGGTAGCTTTGCAATAACATCACTGCTATATGTCCTCAGTTCTGGACTTGCAATATAAATGTTTCCTCTTGCATGCTAGAGAAGGATATTAACGATCTACAATATGGAATGTTACCCTAAAAAACATAATTTGTTTTCTTAAGTTACTGCCCGTTGACTATATGCAAGTCCAAGAAAAATCCTTCTAGGGTAAGAAATTGTCTTTATTGAATGAGCTACATATATAGGTAGGATAGGCTCGAAAATTAAGAAAAGCAAGCGTTTATAAAGTATATGAGGTGATAAATTCAGTAACTCAAGGACATAGGAGAAGATATGTGATTGGTGTATTTATTTAAAGTTAATTATTACTGAATGCATTTTGGCAACTACTAATATGAGGAAGCATAAATAGATAATGAGGATAGCAATGTCAACCCATATTATAGAAGTTTGCATTTATAGCCACAACAGTCATAAAGGAAAATTTACTCCTCAAGTTTAAAGTAGTATCAATATAAAGAAAGCATGACTCGAAGAACAGAAAATTTTACCTTATCTAACAGATGTTGCTTGAGTCGGGCCAATTCATGCAAAGCTTTGTCCCGTTCTTTACAGGTTTCTTGCAGACTTCCCTCTAACTTCCGAATGGATGCTGTCATATCTTCACTTGTGTTCTACATCAGAAAGCACACTAACATCATCAATTTAGAAACACATCTATGCGTCAGTGTATGAGAATGTCAGCAATGTCCTTAAACTCCCATGGTATATATGTGTGATCCTACTAATTCCATAATTAAAAGGTGATCAATGCCAAACAAATCCACAGATATATAAAAACAGCTTAGCATAAAAGGTACAATAACAAGTGAAGATTATAGAATATGGTACAGTGGGCTGTCAAATTGCCACATATTTTTCCACTAAGGGCCTGTTTGGTAAAACTGGATTTGGGATTGGATTTCAACTTTCGGCTGAAAGTGCCCCCAAATCCATTGCTTCCATTGTTTGGTTGGGGGAAGAAACTCATGGAAAGGCAAACAAAAAAAACTAAATTGCAGTTCCTATCCCCCTGTTGTCCCCTCCCAAATCCATTGTTCCACTTCCCATTTATTTTCTAGGATGTGGAAGGAACGGTTGTAGAATTGAATTTTTTTTTCCATCCTTCCGGTTCCTGTCCGCCTGTAGCGGTCGACCGCCTTCTTGACAGCGCCCGACACCTCCTCCGTCGAGACGACTATAGCGGTCGACACCGAGTCCGACCGCCGTCGAGGCGGCCACACCTCTGCTCCTCATGAAGCGACCGGAGAAGGAATAGCTGTAGCGGCCACGGCCGCACGGCCATGGCACAGGGGAGAGAGAGAGAGATATATACAGGAGAAGGAGAGAGAGAGAGAGAACGACATGGATGACCGGGGAAGAAGAGAAGGAAATTTTTTTTGAGAGAAATCTGGTCGTTCTCTCTCTCAAACTATAAATATCTAACGTAGTTTATTAAATATATTTAATATTAGTTAGTTGATATTAATTAGTTAAAGTATTAATTTAATATTAGATATTTGTTTATTTAGATTAATTAACTAATTAACCAAATATTTTTATTAACATTAACTAATAAAAATAAATAATTATTATTATTACACACTTTCTCATTTCTTACTTTCCTATCTCAACCAAACATACGTCTACTTTTTCACTCTCCTATCTCAACCAAACACATTTGTTCCCTACTAGGGGGACAAGAAAGTGCATGAATTCCTATTATTCTTTCCTCCTTGAAAGTCTAAATCCAAATCCAAATCCACTTCATGTTTACCAAACGGGCCCTAATGCACAGTCGAAAGGAGTCCAGGAAGCACATACACTCCAAAAATAATATCATGTCTGTAGTTGACATAGACTTGAAGACGTACTCCAAAATACACTTAGATGAAGTTACCAAAGGTTATTTTTGGTTTTAACAATATAAAGGGTTTGTTGTTGTCATCGCTTATTGGCTCTACAAAAGGACAGATGAAGATATTTTCAAAAGAAGTAAGTTTCAATGAAGTATATGTGTCTTTTCAGTTCTACAAAATTGACAGTAGGTAATAGAACATTATAAAATGCAAGCAGTTGTATGAATGAAGAGAAAGCAAAATTCAGATTTCAAACACATTATGGATGTCGAGGTTACTGCTGGCAGGTGACAGTGTCAGCAAATTCACATTTCAAACACATTACGGATGTTGAGGTTACTGCTGGCAGGTGACAGTGTCAAACAACAAGAGAAGGAACAAGAGTTCAGGCATTGAGTTTACTTGCATATATACAGGATAAGCTATGTTGCACAGACACGGCAAAATGGTGTCCGTATTTGTATCATGTCCATACCCTTGTCTATACCCGTGTAACATATTTGAAAATAACCACCGATGTGGTGGTCCACTGGTAGTACTGATAAGGGAGGGGAGGAGTGGGCGTGGGTTCGAATTGCAGCCCGGGAAAATTTTAATTAAATGGTAGGGGGTCTTGGTGCTAGTAGCCCAGGATACGGCATTATTGACAAGCCTCATCTCAAAATTAATTAATTAAAAAATAAAAAAAATGTCACAGGATACAGACGGTCATTATTGACAAGCCTCATCTCAAACTAAATAAATAAATTAGTTAATTAAAATTTTAAAAAAGTTGAAAATGTCCCAATCCCGTCTCTATACGGTTTCCGTTTCTGTATCCGTACTCGCTCAACATAGAGGATAACTTTGTGGGTACATTGTACAATTACTGCCACTGGCTATATATGATATGGTGAACAAAGTTAAAGTAATTTTAAAAACAATTTCAAGACTTTGGAGACTTGCTGTTGCCTACCCTACCAAAGGAGAAGTACCTCGTTCAATTTACTTGAACTTGTATCAAGAGAACCAAGATCATTATCACCAGCTTTTTCAGGAGGAATCTTCGAATGAAGTTTCAAACAAGCCTCAAGTTCATTCTTCTCTATCTACATAGAAGGCGAGATGTTAGAATGACAAGATTTCAAATCTACTGATCTATTGAATGGGAACAAGTCATATTTAACACAACATGAGTAGTGGTGTTCTGAGGAAACAATGAATCCAGAGTCGGGGAAAATAATTAAGGTACCAAATAGTGGCCAAAAGTTTTCCTATGAATATCAAACACCTACCTTCAACTTGACATTCTCCTTCTCTAATGATGAGATTGTATTTCTCAAATTATCCAAATTACTCAGGGACATATTTTGTTCTTCTTCCACATCTCTCCTGCTCAATTCCACTTGCAGCCTTCTCATTTCTGACATTTTCTCATTTAATTCTTTCTGCAACATTTTCATTTCTCCAAAGGCCTGCAATCAGATTTGAGGACCAAAAACCAACATAAAGAGATCAGGTAAACTTACCTCCCACACTAACACAAAAAGAAGGAAGAAGTAGAAGAAGACGAGAAACATTGATACTCATAGTAAGGGTCGGAAACAGAGTTCCAAACCTTTGTTTGCACACAACTACCTCACATCTCCATTAGAGGGGCATGCGTGCAGCTAACAAGGACTTGAGCACTTACATTATTCTTATAGATTAAAACAGGCCAAGGACTTCTCCACTATTCTTAAAATTTAGCACAGACTAAGCTATTTCAACTTGATTATTAAATTAAACAAACCCATAAATTTCATTCAGCATCAAATTTCTGAATGTGTTGAGTAAACTTTCATGGGAAAAGAACCTAGACTCGGCATGGACAACAACACAAAAGTATCCAAAGTTAAAAAGAGGCCTCAATATGCATAGGGGTTACCACATTGTTGTCGAGTGAATCGACATACAAGTGAAGAAATTCATCTACTTGCAGCAATATTTATTTACTACTAAAATTATACTTTATTGGATGCGTCTTAGTAGTTCGCTAAGCATGAAATAATATCCAGAAAACTCAGCTAGATTTCGCTAATGCCTACATAAAAATGCACAGGACTTTAACAGTGTCTCGACAGGTTCTCCAAGAGTCAAATGAAAGTGACAGCAAAAACAAGAATATCATAGTATGCTCAACATCATTCCTAAGTGTTTAGATATCCAAACAGATCTTACTTTCTCCTTTTCAATCTTCAAATCTTGGAGCTCCTTCTGAGATGATTCATTCAGCACACGCTCCTCTAATTGTCAAAAGGAGGACAAGAAACAAAAACATGGATAAGAATAATGCACTTAGTTGGGCTGTAAAGAGAAGGGACAAATTTATATAGTAATTGAACCTTGTAACTTCAGCTTCACGGAAGATGTATTCTCACGCTCATTGTCCAGTAAAGCCTTCAGTTGTTTAATTTCTGATTCATGACTAGCCCGTAATGTTTCCAGCAAGCTAATTTCCTCTAGGAAATTTCTATGTTCCTACAAAATCATCAACCGTCGAAATGATCTATATACATCATAGACTAAACAATGAAAGCTCAAGATTAAAAAGCATAAAGCATATACAAAGCAAGTATATAGTTAAAAGGGCTATAGAACTTCCTTTTACCCATCCAACATGATGAATATTTCCAACTTGCGGAGGACGCATTCAACATATATTCTAAGAGAGAATAGCAGAGCATGGAAGAGAACTTTGTGACACCAAGGGAAACAAAAGCAATATCATTGCTCATAGGTTAAATAGGTGTTCATAATGACCTAATATCCTCAAGATTTAGACCAGCAAAGTTAATGGATACTTCTTATTTCATGTGAATTTGACAGACTCATTCAATTATAAGTGAGTGGAGTTATATTTGTTCAGCAATAAGGTGAAGTAACCTGAAAACGAACACAAGTAACCTTTCAGTACGCAGTAAATTTGCAGTAAGTTGATTCAGTAGTGGGATTC
This sequence comes from Iris pallida, assembly GCA_029216955.1. Taxonomy (NCBI): domain Eukaryota; kingdom Viridiplantae; phylum Streptophyta; class Magnoliopsida; order Asparagales; family Iridaceae; genus Iris; species Iris pallida. Next base: position 11,905,651 of record JANAVB010002000.1, on the reverse strand, counting down.
GAGTGAGCTTATTTGTCTGTCATGAAACAATACTCAATTGGGATAGACAAAGCAAAGTACCTTCTCGTTGCCCTGCGAATTTGCAGGTTTTGACTCCATGTTTTGTTCGACAGCATCAAGCGGTACAGCATGCAAACGCCCGTTGCTAAATGCATCTTGCTTAGAAGTGAAACTTTTCAGTAAATGGTTTCCAGAGCGTGAATTTACTTGAGTGGTATTCCTTTGAGATCTGATGGGTGACCGATCCATGTTGCCCTGCAAAGATATCATAGTGTATCAGAAATAACATCCTAAATGGAGGTGAGGATGCAAAATCTTTCTACAAGTTATAAAAGATGATATCAATTAAATCTTATGCAACAGGATTAAAGTTTAAAATAACTTAATCTGGTGAACTTAAAACAATCGGTTTTTCAACAATTATGCAATCTTAGCATATCTAAAGCTTAACGTCATATGGAACACTGGAACCAAATCCTCACTTCATACCGTGTTTGATTTAAAAACAAAAACTGCACACTATGGTAGGAAGATTTTACGAGCTGAATCGAGTCTGGACAAGCAAGATGGATGCCCAGTTGTGGGGGATGACACATCGGAAGAGAAGTTACTCCCAGATATCATGCCAGGTCAGGCAAGCTAAGGACATATGTTATAGCTTTATTGCAAACCTTCAATGGATTTATCCTAATGAAAAATATGTTACCAAAATGAATAGCTAGCTGATGAGATGAACAGCAGAAGCCCATCAAAATTTTCTTACTACATAATAAAAATGTATGCAGTTATGTATAATGTAACATTACATTACTTCCCGCTGATTATTGAAAACACGCGGATAAGAGCATGAATGAAAGAAGAAAAAAAAAATCAAATTTAAAATCTTTGCTAGTTTGTACTACTCAAGCCATCAAAATCTCCACATACAATATTTTCATCTAGGTTTTCGATATTAAAAAAAAAATGTAAGCATGTCATGACAAAGTACCCCTCCTTAGTTATATGAATAGAGGGCTAATCCTGTCCTTTTTCATACCTTTTGCCAAAAAAAATGTCAATCAAGCAAGGAAGGAAAAAAAAAAAACAATATCAAGCTTTGCCTAACAGCAGATCATCTGAGTCCCTTGCAGAACAAATGACAATGAATAACAAATCACCAACTTTGCCAGCAACACATGGATAACATACAATATTTTCATCTAGGTTTTCGATATTAACAAAAAAAAAAATATGTAAGCATGTCATGACAAAGTACCCCTCCTTAGTTATATGAATAGAGGGCTAATCCTGTCCTTTTTCATACCTTTTGCCAAAAAAAAATGTCAATCAAGCAAGGAAGAAAAAAAAAACAATATCAAGCTTTGCCTAACAGCAGACCATCTGAGTCCCTTGCAGAACAAATGACAATGAATAACAAATCACCAACTTTGCCAGCAACACATGGAATAGATGTGATGGAGAAGCTATGACCATACAAAAAAGTCATTTAATTAATTTAATAATGATAAAAGGACATGATTATGTTAACTTATGTATAATAAACGGAATGCAAATACCAACTTACAGTATGACTGCAATAAACAACCAAACCGACTACTAAATGCATGGAACATTTAATGTTGCAGAGAGGCATGTGGCTTGATTTCCACCTACCTAAAATAGGATACTAACACTCGTCAAGAAATATCCTGATGTGTAATTGTGGGCAGATACCAATATTTTAGGCCTATTTTACAAACTAACATACATTTTATGCCGAAACATAATAAAGAGATTGGCTAGAAAGATTGCCTTCATCAAATTGGAGTTATTTGATAATGATTTAGGATTCTCTTCTGCTGCATGACCAACAGCTTCTTTTGCATCCAAACTTTTCCTTAAGGAACCATTCTCTTCACGTAACTTAGAAAGTTGCTCCTGTCAAGCATAAAGAATGATAAATTCGACACCAGCTTGAAGTAAAAAGATGATTACGAGGAGTTGAGGCATAAACATGTACTTCATAGTCTATATTTGGGAATTTCACAAAAACATGGCAAAACATATAGATTTTAGTACGTCTAGAGAAGTATATGAATAAGATCTGCGTGTAAGAAAAGAAGAAAAAACAAAAGTACATTAAAAAGAACATGAAAAAGGCGGAAATATCTTCTGATGAAATACATCATTATTTACCAAAGGTTGGATAGCTCAATGGTTGACACCTTTGGTATGTGAAGGAGAAGGCCCTGGTTCGAGACCCAAGAGAAAAATAAATGACTAGTCCTTGATCTCAAAAAAAAAATGTCATTGTATTTTTCCTGAAGGTCAAAAAGCAAGGATAACTGGTGCAAATAATTACCATATAAAGACCAATGAGAACATCTTCGAAGGAGAGAAGGTCATGTAGGGAAAGGGGGAGGAAAAAACGCAACAGGTCATTGAAAACAAGGTACCAAGACAATGAAGAGCAAAATGTAAAACGTTATTAAGCATATGACAAGAGCATAATTTTTGAAACTGCATTAATTTTTTTTTGAAGTGAAGGGTTACTAATGGTTTCAAGAAATTTAAGCCATTAACACTCGAAAAGAATCTACCTAAACCCTATTCATGATCCATAATATGTAAAATTGCATAGCAAAAACATGGAAGAAAGGATACCATTAGAATACCTCTTTCTCCTTCAAAATAGCAGCATAATTAAATGACAATGCCTTAATCTCTGCCTCAGAAGCTTGAAGCTTTTCAATATCTGCTTTATATTTTGAAATCTACAATACATGTACAGTTCAATTACCACCTGACCATGTAAGATTAAAAGCAGGAACATTGAAGAAAGAACAAGTAGTCTATTTAAAAGCCAAGAAACCAATATTTTGAGATACTGCAATAAAATAAAGCAGAACCTTTTACGAGGATTGGAGTTTTGATTCTTACCATTCAAAAACAAATAACCACCACAAAACAAAATAGAATTATTTGGAGATTGCTTACTTATTCATCAAACGATCGAAAATGACAGGTTCAGAATAGCAAATGAATAGACCTACAATTTTAAGGCATTGATTGTCCAAACCACGGATTTTGACAAAGACCTCAATTTAAATAAAGTCATAACACAAAAATTTAGTTAATTTGGAATAAGCACAAGAGAGCTTCAAATGATTTGAACTTTTGCTTATAGGCCAACCAAGTGCTTTATATCAACATGAACAGATTAGATCTTCAATGTGCATAGTGGTTCTTTGATTTTGAACAAAAAGGGCTCCAATCCTCTCTAAAGGCTCCTGCCAAGCACCAGCTTCAGTTTTATCAGACACCGATCAAGCTGCCCCAAAGTCCACACTGATCTATAACATGGCAAATCTACATAAAAAAACCCGAGTGTATTGATGCTCATCAATCATAATTACTGTGAAGTACTTAAGACATGAATCTCCAGCTTTTGGTTTTTGCAAGATACTACAACATATCTTTACAAAGCTTAATCTTTCTGAAACCTCCTTGATCACAAACAGGAAGCCAAAATTCTCTGTGTATTCCTCGAATGACTAATAGCCTTTCAATTCTTCTAGAAAACTTGTTCAGGTTGTCAAAAGAAACAACAATAAAACCTCTGTCCCAAATATGAGTCTGATGCATGAATCATATCTTCGAATCAGTTCTCATAAGGACCATCTACCCTATAATATTAGTAACAATAACATCCTCTTTATAGCTTCAGTTCATGATGATTTGATCTCACCCCTCCTCCTAGCAATTCCAACGATCCTATCACTTGTAATCAGAGCATCTGCTCTCCTACACATGTTCAAACCATTTCATAGTTGTTGTTTTTCCTTGCTTTATCCTTAGTTTAAGCCACGTCGTACTTCACACTAGTGCACTCATTGTTACTCTGTTCTTTATTGCATTGCCACCAATCCATCTCATTCAACTACGCTAATTTGCTGCACATGTTTCTCAATTGTTCTTTATTGCATTGTCACCAATCCATCTCAACATTCTTTCAACTATGCTCATTTTCTGCACATGTTTCTCAATTGCCGAACATTCTGATGTGCAAAGCATGGCTGTCTCATAGCCAACTCAAAATGCTCCTTTCAATTTCAACAGAAGCCTAGAGTTGCATAGCAAGATCTAAAGTACTTGTTCATTACCATCCATGTTGGTTCAATTCTATAAACATCCTCTTGAGCCTTTTGTCATCATGATATGTTACCCTATGTCATTAATGAAACCATTAACATCAAATTTTGGATCAGAATACCCTTCACTTAACACTAAAAGGAAAGATACAAACAATGGAGGGGGAGTTAAAACACAAAACAACGAGTTTAAAAAAAAAAAAAAAAATCTATCATCAATGTTTAAGTTTTTGCAACTTGCTACCATGAACTAATTTATATTAGCAATCTGCTACCATGAACTTTCAAAAACTTACACTTAACTACCCTCGGTCTACCATCTGTCACATTTAATAGTCATGTGCATCACACATGACTAATTTTGACCATTTTACCCTTGAACTAAAAAAGATCTTCAGAATTGTCTTTCATTCTTCTCAAACTCGATCAGTCTATCCCAACCCACACATCTAACCCTAACCCTAACGTAAATTCTGGCCACCAGCTACCACTGCCCTGCCAGCATGCCTCATCCCCCAAAGAGGTAGATCATAGGAAGTTGAGAAAGAGCTGAACCTCCACCACTACTTCCTTTAGCTTAGCCATTTCAATGGTCTTAGCTCACATTGTTCTTCCTGTACTTCAACTGCATATATATAGCTTCTCATAGAGATAGAAGCAGCCACGAATTCCCCTGCAACTCTACATAGTCAGCTTCACTATTACTGTCTTAATACTGTTTGATAATATGCTCATGTATTAGTAACATGAATATATGACTTGTTAAGGGTCCAAAGAATTGATCAGAATAAAGTACCTTTACCATGATTTCATTTACAAGTTAAAGTGAAATTTTGTTTAGCTTAAATTTCTTTTATCCCAGGATATTGTCATGTGTTTAAGATGGGGCAGCCTGTGAATCTTTGGACGATCTCAATAACAACTTCTGATGATCTCAACGATATGCACCATCTCCATGGATCCCGACCATCAAATCAAAGATGGGAAACCAGTGGAGAATAAGTGAAGTATCGGTATGGTCTTTGGAGCAGTTCTTCTTACTATAGAAAAAAAATCCTCTCACCCCACCACTCTCTACCAGACCCAAGACTGAGCAGGAGAGGAAGACGATGGATGGAGGAAAACGAAGGTGATAATCTCATTAGAGAAAACGTTTTGCGATTTTATGTTAAAATTATGGTTCTAATTAAAAGATACTCAGGTTTTCTATAAAAAAAATTCTAAATAATAAGGACTTCCATGAAAGACTGCAATATCATTATCACTTTATAAATGAAGGGCAAAATGGTACTTCTACACTTTCCATTAATGGCATTATGGTAGGAAAGTGCGAAAAATACATGATGGTATCAAACTGCTAATAAAAACAGTTTAGTCTGCAAAAAAACATGATAGTTGATCGTATTTAAATGCACATTAGCCTTCCAAAAATTCCTACTCTTTCCCAAAGCCCCTTTTCTCTCATTCAACACCCCCCCTACTTTCTGTGAATGTCTACCTTCCATCTCTTTGGTTTATTTTGAATTTTCATCCTTTTTGATATAAAAAAATCACTATGTGATTCCACTTATGTCTAGTCTATACATTATATTCATCCCAAACAAAGTCTTCTTCATAATATACAGTGCATCAAATTCACATTATTGTTCACTTGTTGCAAACATCTATCTTACTCATATTCCCTGAATTTTATCTCCTTCCATTGACTGAACTCCTCTGCCTACTAAAGAGATAATGGACTCCTCTGCCTACTAAAGAGAGAACGAATGCTCAAGCTAACAAAGAAAACCGAGTTACGTATTTGCTTATGAGACACTAGAGAGACATCATGCAATATTTTGTCATCACCATGGTGCTTCCTATCCTGCTATACTCACACTCCCAATAGACCCATCATCACCACAACTACACAACTAATCTATTGATTACTATTTGCAATCTACCCACAAATGCACTTGCTGATTGCTCCAGCATTCCAGACCCTAGCCCATGGATGTATGTTGGTCGAAGGAGGCTATCGTCCGTATATTGAGGAATTCTACAAAATATTTCACCACAACAGCTCCAATATCAGTCAGTGGTTTTTGTGCATTCTTCAAAAGCAAGTAATAAATTTTCTATATATTATAGGATTATAAATTAACATACTTCGTATCAACAAATTGTACTCATTAGTTTACTGTGCTTCCATCGCCACTTCTAAGAAGTTATTCTGTGAAAGATGCAAAAGGCTTGAGAATAGCTGGTTGCAGCAAAGTTCGGGACAAGTAGATAATGGTAAGTCTAGGACAAAGTTAATTTAGAGAAAGCCTTTGACTCAATTCATTGGGACTTTTTGAAATAAGTTTTGGGACTTTTTGAAATAAGTTTTATTAGCCAGAGGTTTTGCTAATAAGTGGATGAATTGGCTAATTCTGTTTTACAAAAAAAGTTGTTATTATGTTATTGTAAACGGAGTTAAGGGTAATCTTATACCTTGTAAGAGGGGCTTAAAGCAAGGGGATCTTCCCCTACTCTTTGTTCTTACCATCAATGTCCTCTCCAAAATTTTGACCAAAGCCAGCTTGTAGGTCTTGTCTCAGGTTTGGAACTTCATGTCAGATATTAAATCTTCATTATGCTGATGATACTCTGTTTTTCTATCCTCCATCCTGGAGTATATGGACTTCCCTCAAGTACATATTGTATATGTTTGAAGTTACTTCCAGTTCGAAAGTTGATTACTCAAAAACATGTATGTTGCTTATGGGGGGTTCCCGTGATTTGCATGATCAGTTGGCTTCCAATTTAAATTGCAAAAAAGAATATTTTCTCATCTCCTATTTGGGATTGCCTATTAGACTGGGATGTTTGAACGTTAAAGAGAATTGATTGATTGCATGTGGTTGAAAAAGTTCAAACGTGTCTCGCCAGATGGAAGGGTAATCTATTATCAAGGGGAGGAATATTGATTCTTCTTAACTCCGTTATTTCAGCAATTCCTTCATATATGTTCTCTAGGTCTCGTGCACCTAAATGAATTATTAAAAGAATTGATCTTTGAATAGATTTTTTTGGAAAATAGTTGATTGTGCATCTTCTTTGGATTACCTTGTCAACTGAAAATCCGTTTGCAAAAGTAAGATTTGGGCATTCTTAATATATATCATTTAACAAGGCTTTACTTGAAACATGGAGATGAAAACTCTTATTAGGACAAGATGCTCAATGGGCTGGTTTAGTCCTCAATAATTACTATACAAGAAGGCCTTATTGGGTCAATTTCTCCGACATCCTCATCAATTTCTTCATTTTGGAAGCGTGTGATCAATGTTGATTCTATACTCGGTGAAGGTCTCTCTTTGAAATATGGCAACGGTTTAACTATCAAATTATGGAAGTAGATATGGGTGGGAGACGAACAATTTGCTACATTGTTCCCTAATCTCTATAATCTAGCAGTTGGCAAGGATTCACTTATTTCTTTCCAAGGTTTTTTTTTGTGAAGGATGGATGACACTAGCAACCAAGATTCACTTGAGTAATCATTGATGAATTCTTCCATGAGTTTTACAATTTGGCATCTATTCTCTATGAGAGCTCTTTAAACCAACATGCCGATTCTAGAAGATGGATATTGATACCTACGAGTAATTACACCATGTAGTCGATGTATAGAAAGCTTAATGAATCTGGTACCATTTGGCCCCTGACTAACCTTATTTGGAAGTTTTGTACTCCATTGAAAGTCAAATTGTTAATATGACTTGCTCTAAAGAACAAACTTCTCACTTGTGACAATTTGCAAATGAGAGGTCTTTCTATTTGCAATAAATGTGTTTTATCTGGTTGTTGCGAATAATCTATTTCCAACATCTTCATTGAATGTCATTGGACATCTCGTTGTTGGAATTGCATTTTTAATCTTTTGTGAATTAGAATTCAAACTACTACTACTTTTGAATTCTGGAGTAATTTGAGGAATTCTTCTCATTCATCTGCTAGGAAACTTCTTTGTGATATTGCCTTCACGATGCTGATAAGGAGTGTTTGGGAGGAAAGAAACCGAAGAATCTTCAAAAGAAAAAAAAAAACTGTTGAAGGGGCTTTATCAAGAAGTTTGAATATTATCATCTTTTCTAGGCCGAAGAAGCATCAAATCAAAGAGGTCAAAGTGAAGCTCATTAGGTGTGGAATGCTTTGCTAATGGTTCTCACATTTAGTTCTCACAATGCCTCTAGGTTCGTTGATTTGAATATTATCATCTTTTCTAGGTCAAAGAAGCATCAAATCACGATCCCTCTAGGGTCGTTGATTATTTGTTGGGTTGAAAGTTGAAACTTGAAATTTCTCATCTTAGACTTACAATACTATATCCATAAACTTGCTTTATGTATTACCTTTATTTTATGTATACCAATAAAATTTGCCTGAGATGACCTTGATCCCATCCTCTCAAATAAAAACTTATGTTTAATGGATATAGTGAAAAGACATCATAGGATGGCAGGATTTAGTTTACAAAGAGACCAAGGAGAACCAATTCCATGGCAACTATAAATAACCGAACCACAGGTATTTGTAAACGAGGCCTGGCTAGAGTTCCTTCTGGAATTTTGTCGAATACATTTGATTCCATACCAATTGAAAACTAACATGTTTCCATCAAATTCCTTCTTAAAACCATGCATTATTTTCTTGGCTTGCAAATAGACCAACATATGCACTGGTTAGGAGGAGTGATTATATATTAATTAAAGGAACTTCTAGCACTTAACATAGCCGAACACAATAAAAGGATCATGGCGTAACCCTCCCATCCCCATAGCTACCTTGGCTAGGAATTTGGCACAAACATAGAGGTTAACCTAGGTCGACAGCCAGTCATAAAAACCGTCAAATCCTTTATGGAGCTTTCTTTCGCTCGGCAGCTGACCCCACTCTAATAGGAGAAGGCGTGGATGATGATGCTGATGATCACAACGATGAACAGAAGAATATGATTAAAATAGCCAACAACAAAAGTTTGCGAGAAAGACTTTGTTGATCATGTTGCTGTCCCTTCCACATTCGTAAAGGGTGTCTTATGACTATAATTCTATAGAAGTTCGACACAGACATAGTAACAAACAGCTCTCAACAAAATACAGGTGGCGAGCTGCCAACAATAGTCACTTCACCTTCATTAGTGGCATAAACTACTATGTCAAGAAGAAATATACGGACAAGTGTGTAATTCCTGAAATGCTTAGAGAGACAAATTCGATCAACTTCAATTTCGACAAAATCTCCTACAAACTTCTTAGTCAATAAATCTAGATCCACAATTTTTGAGAAAATTCAGGCGCAGACACGTAATTGCGCAATAGAACTACCGATCGAACTCGTACCTCGTCCTGGGAAGGAGAACCGGCCCCATTGGCGACTGGAGACCCCGCCGGCGACGAGAGCCTCGGCGATCGGCGGGGGATCCGGCGGCCGGAGGCGGGAGAAGGAGAACCGGCGTCCGGCGGATGGATCTCGAGCTCGTCGGCGGCGTCGAAGACCTCGTTGGCTATACGGGAGAGGCTCTCCTTGTACGTGGCGATCGAATTGATCATCTCCGTCGAATTTTAGGGAATTTTTCTAGGGTTTCAGAATGGTTCCGATGAGAAATTCTCAAGAGCGGAAGAAGAAATAGTTTGAGAATGTGTGGGGTTTTTTTTTTTTTTTTTTTGTAGGAGCAGATCTAATGAGGAAGGACCGAAGGAGGTGGTGGAGGTGACGTGGTATTATGAGAGAGTAACGTGTGGGAGGGAGGATGAAGCAGCATTTATAAGTGTGAGATTGTTTATCACGATGCTTCTGCTTTTTTATTTTGGATTGTTTACACCAACTATCCATCAGGTTTTAGATTTGGAAAATGTTAAGTTTATAACCAAACACTTTCTTACAACATCTCTTTTTCATCCCTAGCACATTAGTCCCACCGGATCCCACCTTCCTTTTCATTCCGGTTATACATGGGATTCACCCGACTCCACCACTTCCCCCTCCTCCAATCGAAATCCGACTCGTGGCTGTTGTAAAGGGATTGTAAACATAGCAAAGCTCTTTAGATTTATAACACATAATATTCATATTTTTAAACTAATTATACTGACCACTCCTCCATCTAGGAAAAAAAGAATGTAGTTTATGTTATAATTTTATATTTTATTTAAAAATAGGGGTATCCCGTGTAATAAACGTAAAACTGGAGGATGTCAGTATAATTAGTTTAAAAGTAGAGGTACTTCGGTTATAAATTCAAAACTTAGGGGTAGTTAGTGTAACCCTTTTATTTTTGAGAAAAACAGTCCATGGCAGTTTATTAAAAAAAATTGAAAAGTTGCATGTGAATTCAATTTGACTTTTCACAAAAAGAATTCGAATGATTCCAAACAATTATGGAGTGTTTTTTTAAAGTACTGAACAATTTACGCTAATTATTCCTATGTTTCAGACTTATTACATAGATAATCCCTATTTTGAAATTAACTACACTGACCACCCCTATGTTTTATATTTTCTATAGAAACTTATAACACTAACCATCCCTATTTTAAAAATAAAACATAAAGTAAAGGGGTAGTCCGTGTAATTATTTTCGAAGTATGGGTGGTCCATGTAATACTCACGAAAGATAGGAGGTTATGTATTTATTTCTAAAATATTTTATTTTTGTAGAATTTTTACCAAACCCCTTTAGACTAAGTTGCAGATTGCTTATCATGGATATTTCTGTTATTTTGGAAAGTTGTTTCAAAAGTTAATCTCGTATCACGCCTTACTCTCGTATCAAAGTTATCATTTATGTAAGAAATCAAAAAAAAAAAAAAATTTGATATCAAATTGCTAAGACAAAAACTTTTCCCGCAATGATTTACTAAATAAATTGTGACCAAATGATATCAAAACTTGCAAAACATTTTATTTGGGCAACCAAATTTAAATGTTATTAGCAAATTGAATTTGTCGATTATTCTATTTATCATAATTAGCAAAAACTTTTACAACTCAGTATATTTTTACTGTCTGACTGCTCAATTTCTCTACCAAGGGCCTAACTAAGGTTCAACGACGGGGACTCGTATTGTCCACCTTGTATACTGTTGACCGAGTGGAAGATACTAATGGAACTGCTATTGTCCACTATGTTCTTGGTAATGATGATGTCTTCTATCTACAGGGTGATAATCAAAGGATTGTCATGAGGAACCTAGACATGATGTAGATCCTAGTTGTCAAAGACGACTTTTTTGTGGGGGGGGGGGGGGGGGGGGGGGGGGGTGGTTCGCTTTGTCACATCCCGCTTTTAGTATACGGCGAGCTGAGTACGTAACTAACATCCCAGGCTACACGCCAAATAAATGCACTTGTATCTGTATCGCGATTGTCGCATATAAAGTTCTAGAATAAAAGTATTAGAAAACTAAAACCATTGATAAATTGAAATTAATATACATCTATTAACATAAACCATCGACAATTACATCTCGTGTCACGACCCGCACCCTATTTAGGGGCACGAGCACGTGGGTACGTCCAGCCTACGCTGCAGTATCAGCGGTAGAACGCTGTAAAGGTCATCTAGAATATATAGAATCTAAGACACAATAATATAATCTGTCATCTCCGCACGGAGGAATATAACCACAACTCAATCACATAATCTAAGGGAGATAAGCACGATGATAAAGATAAAGATAAAGATAAAGATAAGATGAAGTAAATAGTCTGAAATAGTGCCGAGCCACAATCACAAGTTCAGAATCTAAGACAAAATAATATCCCAAAATAAATACTACAAGTCTCAAAGTATCAAACTAGAATGTAATCAAGACAAATATAGGTAACTAGGTCACTAATGGCGGTGCGTCCTCTACGAGCACCGGGTCCACAGGCTGGTCCTGGTCGTAGGCTCCATTTAAGCCAAACCCGTAGTAGGTCGGCAAATATGCATCTAAATCCTTTAAAAAACAACGGGGGTTATCCTGTCAGGATATAAGCAAGTACAAACGCTAACAGCAGTTCCATGTGAATTGACAAATATTATAAGAGACAGTTATAATGAAATACAAGAAGAATTATCATGACTAAAAGTAAACAGTACAAGAGAACTGGATATTATGTCATGTGTGAGATATAAGATAAAACTGGAATATAAATAGTGGAAAGTAAACCGAGGTATAAATGCATAAAAGAAAGTGCCATGAGATATTAGAGCGTTATGTGATCGGCTTGGGTCAAGATCAGGCTGTTCCATTTGACCAGCTATGCACAAGTAGTATAATAGTATAGGGATCAGGCCGGCCAAAATAGAAAGGTATGTACAAGTAATATAAGGTCAGGCTATACCCTACGTATGGTGAGGGTGGAGCTATGCACAGGTAATAAACAAGTAGGGGTAATGATCACATAACCACTAATAACTCCCCATCCCCCGAATAGTATATGGATCCGGACATAACACGTCATGACACGGGATTCTCTAAGAGGGTAGTAAATCCCCTTAGGAATCGACGTCTATACAAATACAAAAAACAAGATCGAACAATGTACCAGTATACCAAGTAACTCGGGAATGACATCTCATGACAGGATCCGACGTATACTAGTCCGTGTACCATCGTGTCGAGAATCAAGTAAAACACTACAACTGAATTAGATATAGTAGATATCAATACAATAAAAACTATCAGAGAATGTACTCGTCTTCTTTCCTGAGCTGAGAAAATCGAACTACAAACCACTCAATGAGCCACGAACGGTCAACTCGCACAACAGTCTCCAAATGCTGTAACTGCTATCTTCGGGTAAGCCTGTCCAACTCCGGTGTCCTTGTCGATCCTCCCAAGCTCACCTTTAATAATACACTATATTTAATATTCTATATAAATGCACCATATATAAATTATATGAGTATCTACGCCTTCTAGTTGCAATAACGTTGTTACGACACTTCATCTATTATATAAGTACATATAGGTAACAAAACCTCTCGTAAATAATATATTTAAATTCTGGAATTTATCTATAAATAATTATATATTGCTATAATACTATTTTTAATAGTAAAACCCTTTCATAAGAGGTCTTATGTCAATGCCACACATGACTTCCTCAAATCGACCCATTAATTTAGTCCCGAAACAACGATTAAATAAAATTAATAAATTCTGTAAAAATTCTAAAAATTAGTTAAAATAGTACTTATAATGTTAGACTTTGCACAACTTGAAGTTTAATATAGATTCATGGATTTTTGACACTTTTGGACACAAGGAAAACAGAATTTTTCGGAGTTCGGTGATACGACAAATGTTATGAATTTTTAAAAATAGCAAACGGATGCAAAACCTAACTTTCAGATATGCGCCGGAAAGGTATCGACGTCTAGATTCTGAATAAAAATATTAAAAGGTTAAAAACTGAACTTAGATAGGCAAAAAGTAGCCCGCAACAGAATTCATCAGTTCTGGATACCCTGTCGTAGAATCAACGCCACGGACAAACCGCTTGGAACTAGGAGATCCAGCGATTAGAGGTTGGAGTAGACATACAAAGGTAACTCTCAGATTTGATTTGAGGAGAAACAAATGAAAAAAAGTGGATGAAACATCATCTACAAGTCGACTAACCTGCTGTGACGTTTCAGACTTCAATTCGACGGAGTTTCGGCCCAAGTAGCACATCGTGCACCCCTCTAACGGCCGCAAGGTTGTTCCTACAGTTGCTAGGGTGGAAGAGGATGTTAAGAGGTGTAATGCCCCGCTCCGCATGATGCATTATGCTGAAGCGTTGACTCAACGAGTCGCATTGACCGGATGAAATGTATCGATGCGAATCGATACGAGAGTTACGTTGTCCCGAGCAACGCATCGAACTAAGTCGATGCGAAGAGTTGCCTTGTCCCAAAAAAATGCATCGAGTGAATTGATGCGAAGCGTCGCGTTGCCCCGAAGGATGAGTGCGTTGAATCGGCTCGAAGATTCTAAGAAATCGAATCGACCAAGGCACAAGTCCGAATCGATGCAAGTATTAATTTTAGTTGATTTCGTGTGCAGGTTATACATTGACGCAAAAATATTAGAGGTTGATCTTTTGTCTTATTCAGTAAGGGGTCCGCGAAATCAAATCGACGCCTTGCGACGGACTGAGACTTGGGCACGGTAAGCCAAATCGGACGTATAATTCAATAAGCACGAAGTGCTCGAATGGCTAAGTCAGGAGAGTGGCCGTGCAACGAAGTTATGAAATCGAGCTGCATCGGCTCGACGAATCGACTCAAGGTGGGAGGATTGACTCTTCTTTTTACTCCTTCATGCGATAAGTCAAATATATTATTGTATGCTAAAAATTAACCTATCGACGTCACGGGCGTGGTCCGATCGGAAGATAAATCATAGTGCGTGTTGAACACTAAGTTAGTACAATTGAAATGAAACGTGCATCAAATGCACGAGTCGCTACGGAACATCGAATATCGCAAAGGCGAGCGCCTCGGTGCGCAAGCCGCAAGAATATGGGATAACTGTATTCGGTGAGTGCCTTAGTGCACGAACCATACCGTGCCTTCGTGCACGAGTTAGAAAGGCTAGAACATCGAAAGACAATAGGCGAACACCCCAGCGCGCAAGTCCCGAACATTGAACACTAAGTTATAGAACATCGGAATACGGTCGAAACGTGCCTACGTGCATGAGATCATACAAGATGGCTTCGTTGCGAAAGAATACAGTTGTGGCATGAATGTGACGGAACTGTCGGACATGGCATGATGCCTCGAAAGGTGTTCGAGACCTTCGGGTCGTTCGGTTGAGGAACATTGATTTGAGGCATAATGCCATTGAACATTGAAACGAAGTACGAAACGTAAGAACATAGAAAGTTAACAGAAAAAATGCGAGATGATAAAGTCTGAGTCTCGGACTCAAGACTATGCTTGGTTGTTTGAATAATAAGGGTGTTGCATGGTCGAATGGGATGGACTTGAGATTAAATGTGATAATAACTCGTGTACGAGTGTTTTCCCCAAACGATTAAATGCCGGAGCGCCCCGGAACCGCTTGGCCTAGGAGAAAAATGAATAATCTTTGTAGGCGCACATCCTTAGGACGAGTAGCACTCGCTTATAGATGGAGAAAAGCCACAAATGATGGTATGCAGCGGGAACGTTTCGATTGTTGGGACCGCAACCCACCCGTTAACGCCAGGCAGCCCGACCAAATTTGAGAAAAGAAGGAGAGAAAAGAAAATAAGGAACTCCTTTAGTCCATTCCAGCGCGGATACGCCAACGGCCTTCATATAGCTAAGGAACGATGGGTTGAAAGTGTAGGCACATACGTGTCCCGCACACATAGATCCTGCTTAGAGATGCACTTATAACATGACAGGGAATGAATGGGGCGCATTCACCTTGCATCGGTGCAAGGGCAAGTGCGTCGACTTGGTAAGAAGTCGTGCCACGAAACAAACACGAGATTGCTTGCATGTTTGCCTATTTCAATTCGAATAACATGCTTGCCATGCTAACATGCTTTACGCTTTCGAATATGCCATGAAATTGACCCTAAGGAGAACATAGCAAGATCATAAGCTAAGTTGCATGATTCAACATAAATACTACAATGTCGGTTTGGAAAGAAGATCTTTGCATCAGTACATGCGAGGACGAACGTACTGACCCCCCACCAGCTTCATGCAGGGTGCAGGGAATGGATGGCTCGCAGCGAAGCATTGCTTGAACGCGTTGAGGCTTGGAATGCCAAAGCGTATTGAAGCGTGCGATCGCATTGACGCTCGGACTATGCAACACTACTAAAATCTATCAATTCAGCGACGCGTCAAGACGTCGCTAAAAAGGGCAAATACGTCGCTAATTTCTATTAGCGACGTATTTAGCGACGTTTTCAAGTAGTCGGGATTAACCTAGTCGCTAAACAAGAAAACGTCGCCATACGTCGCTATTGCGACGAGCTTTAGCGACGTGTCCACGTCGCTAATTTAGCGACTGCCAGCGACATAAAACGTCATAATTTACCGACGTAATCTAGCGACGTTGAGCGACTTGACATGCATCGATGCTGACCTGGCTTTAGAGCCAAATGGCGACGTTTTGCGACTTTTTAACGTCACTATATTACCGACATATAGCGACTTTTAGCGACGTCCTTGTAGCGACGTTTAGTGACGATTAGCGACGGTTCTCATTAATGTTAGCGACGTACTTAGCAACGTTTATATCGTCGCTGGACGTCGCTGACAGTCGCTGAACGTCGCTAATATTAAAAAAAATTAAAAAAATTACAGCAATTGTAGCATTTGCAGAATTTGCAGAAGTTGCAGCACCATTTGTTACAACAACGACTGTGTATCACGAACACAGTATCAAACAACACATACACACAATCACGAACACGTTTGAAACACAATGTGTCCACAATCAACACATATTTATGAAAATTTGTAACAATGTCAAACATAATGTGTTCACATAAGAATAAAGTATGTAAAACCACATAAAAGACCCAACAATGGGCCATCACACAACAATGTATATGCCGACTACGACTGATCAGGAGGAGCATCACCGCTCCTATCACCGCTCCTGGAAAGAAGGTAAGCATACTGCTCCGGTGTAAGAACCACCGACGACGATGAAGGAGGAGGCAATACAACCGCTGGAGAAGGAGGCAGTATAACCGCTAGAGATGGGTGCGTCTGCGTCTCCTCTAGGGCTCGGATTCTGGCGCTGTATTGCTCCATGCAAGTCGCTATCCTGGTAACGGTGTCGTGAATGGACTCCTGTGTCCCCTGTACTTGCTGTACGGTGCGCTCGAGCTCGTCAAAGCGTGCGGTGACCGACGCAGCGTCCTCTTGCGCCTGAGGCCCTTGCTGCTCAGCAATCCTCCTCAGCATATCGTCGCGCAGCTCAGCAATCTGGCGGACAATGGTCTCCTCGACTCGGGACGACTCGGCCTGTGACGGCTGTGAATGCGCACTGGAAGAGGGAGCCCTGGATGCCTGCGTCGCAACAAATGCGCCGTAGGACCCCGTACCGTAGTACGGACCCCTCTGAAGACCACCAACAGCGGTCTTCCAGAGCTCGTCCTCCGACTGAGGCGGAGAGGGTTACGATGTACCAACCCCTCCCTCTGTCTGTGCACTAGCACTCGCACGCTCATCACGTAGCCTAACATACTCTTCCTAGAAATCATTGTACATCTCTATACATCAGTACTTACCTAAATTAGCCTAATAAACGTCTAAAATATTTAATTATTATTAAGTATATGGTTATCTGTATATTCTTCAAGTTGTGTTAAAAATTAACGAAATCTAAATTAGTACTTACATAGCTCTGAGTAGCCCGGTCGTCGATGAGCTTCCCGTCCTTCCGATGGGTGTCCAGGAAGACGGTCACCATATTTGCGTCCTCACCCCTCTTCACCTGCATGTTTGTTATATTTTATTCTTTAGTAAAATAGAAAATCATATACTCCTACTATCAATAAATTCTTATATTTGACAATAAATTACATACTAGACGACGGAAATGCTCGTCATAGGAATCGATCCACCACACCACTTTCCGGCCATCGTCCTAGCCGCCTTCGCCTTCTCCGACCGCTCTTTGTACTCGGGCTCCTCAAATCGATCCCTCATCGTGGTCCACTGGTCAGGTGTGATCCAAGCAGCAATCGGCTTTCCGGAGCGGTGACGTTTTTTCTGATCGTCAATAGCATCACGGATCAACTTGGCGGCGACGGCAGGAAACTGTCTCTCAATCTGCTCGGCGCGGTGTGGTGGATAAAAATAAGTCCTCTACAAGAATTACAAATTAAAATAATTAGTTCTAAAAAATACTTAAAAATTATATTAATCATACTAAATTAACTATCTTTAGTTACCTTGAAGTGGGCAAACCAGAATGCCTTCCTCTCTTCCGAGGCATCCGAGTAGTTGATCCACGGACTCCCATAGTTGGACCTTAGAAAGGTGCCCAACGCTCTCTGTACCGACGAGGGACGATATCTGTATACAACGATAACCGACGTATTAATGAATATATATAGATATACAGACATGCATAAAATATTGATTTAACTTACTTCGTAGGACCGTCGGCCCAAATCTCCATCCTCGTCTCGCCCTGAGGTGCGCATGCAGGGTCGCTCTGGTATGGATCCGTCCGGGCGGGACGGGCGGGAGTAGGGACTACCTCCTCCACCTGCTCCCTACCCGCCATGCTGCTGTCAGCGCTAGGAAGGCTAGAGGAAGTAGTATTTTTAGCAAGCCTGGAACTGCTCGTCGCAGGTGCACTGTCACCCGGACCTGAGACCGTATGGTACAATGGAGTGCTCGGGTCAGAGGATGGTCCAGAGCCATCCTCCTGTAACGGAGCTCTCTGCCCACCTAAGGACACGGATCGTGCTGGCCTATCTCCGCGTCGTCCTGAGGTGCCTCCGCGTCGTCCTGCCATGCTGATAATAACATTGGAGTTCATAATTTAAGACTACAGAAATATGAATACATCGAAATCACAGTTTATGATTGAAAATATAAATAAATACAATGACAGTTTAGAAATATCTGCACACATTGGAATTCATAATTTAAGTTTTCAAAAGTGATCATAGTTCATAATTTAAGATTACAGAAGTATGAATACATCAAAATCACAGTTTCTCAATCATCCTCTGAAAATTCATCTTCTTCGTTTGCCTCCTCCTCCTCATCCTCTTCCTCTTCCTCCTCATCGTCACTAGCATCTCCTTCGTCTTCTCCTTCGGATACTTGTACCTCTTCTACACAAGTAGATATTGAATAGGGAACTTCTGCTGAGTCGACATCAACTGTATTAGGTACAAGAGGCAGCTCGTCCTCCTGATAAGCCACTTCGTCGATGTCGTAGGTATTTCTGGCTTTAGTCTTGCATACTGTCCACCAGTCGTACCTCGTTGTTCCCTGTCTAGGATATGTTGTAAAATATACGAGTTAAGCTTGACTTGCTAGGATAAATGGTTCGTATCCTTGGTATCGACAACGGTAGTTAATATCTACAAGACCATGTTTGTCAATTTTCCATCCTTGATCTTGTATGGGATCGAACCAATCAACTTTGAACAACATGATCTTGGCAGGCTCTATGCCATAGTTGTACGTCAATTCCACGATCTCACGTAAGACGCCATAGAAATCATTGCCTGGAGTGACATCTTTGTAGTTTGTAGATTTGATACACAAGCAACTGTTTTTTGTGGAATCAAGATCCAGGAAGCTATCTCTGATGACAGCATTTGTTGACTTGAACTTAAACCCATTCACGCAATAACTTGGCCATACTTTGACGGCATAAATTGGTCCCTTGGCAAGAGTTCTAATAGATTCATTCTCAAGAATGACGTCCGGACGATCGACCTAAACACGAAAAGATACAAAATTAAGTTTAATGTTAAGTTATTTTTTGTGCAGTTGTGAATGGAGGAAGATTCTAACTAGCTTCTTACGTACATATGCAGTCAACCAAGACGGGAAATGAAGTCTCATTTCTTCTTCTACTTCTTCATCTGCAATGTATGGTCTACTTGACCTCACCTCATCATTAAATTTGCTGAAAACCAATAAATATCGGGATATACTCGTTAAATTATAATAACAGAATCAACAAATAGATGACTTGAATGTTGAATATTTTTACTTACCACTCTAGCTTTTCTACTTCATCCTCCTCGCAGTTGAGTAATATATATAATTGGGCCGCCTTTAGTTCCTCATCATTCAAATATCTCTTTTTCAGTTTTCCTGAAGGCTTTCCAAGAGCATTGAAGACTTTCAATAATGCATCATTATATTCTATATCTCCATCGTCGTTCCTCGGAGCTCTTGTTCTATTTGTAGCAATATGAGGCTTGAAATACATTGAACAGAAGTTTGTAATCTCCTCAAGGACATAGGCTTCACAAATAGAACCCTCGACCCGTGCCTTATTTTTCACCTTCCTCTTCAGGTGGTTTAGATGGCGCTCGAACGGGTACATCCACCGATAACCGACGGGCCCACCAACACGTGCCTCATATGAAAGATGAATTGGCAAATGCTCCATAGAGTCGAAGAATCCAGGAGGGAACACCCTCTCAAGCTTACACAATGTTACTGCAATGTCCTTCTCCTGCTTTTCAAGCCGATCGACGAGCAACTTAGTAGAACAAAGATCTCTGAAGAATATGCTAAGCTCTGTCAGTGGATCCCAAACAACATGAGGTAAGAATTCCCGAAATACAATCGGGATTAACCTCTCCATAAAAACGTGACAGTCGTAGCTCTTCATACCCTGTAGTTTGTTCTCCTTCGGGTCAACACATCTTCTCAAATTCGATACGTACCCGTCTGAAAATTTTAGGCCCTGGATCCACCTACAAAGTTTACCTTTGTCCTCCTTGTCTAGTGAGAAAATGGCCCTGGGCTGCTTATACTTCCCACTGCCTTCCTTTATCAAATGCAACTCTGGACGTCTGCATATTTCTTCTAAGTCCAATCTGGCCTTGGGATTGTCTTTCGTCTTCCCCTTTACGTCCATCACAGTATTTATTATATTGTCAAATACATTCTTCTCGATATGCATGACATCCAGGTTATGTCTGAGTAGATGGTCACTCCAATATGGTAGGTCCCAGAATATACTTCTCTTCGTCCAGTTGTGAGCGCGGCCAAATCCATCACACTTGTACCCGTTGTAGGCTCTTCAATAGCACTTGACAATTCTTTAACTTCTTTCCATATCGTGTCCCCAGACCACCGTGGCGGTGGACTGGACTTCTCTACCATGCCAGCACGAAAAGCATTCATGTTCCTCCGGTACGGATGATCCTTTGGTAGGAACTGTCGATGACAATCAAAGAAGCACGGTTTTCCTCCGTGTTTCAAACGGAAAGCCTTAGTGCGATCCATGCAATACGGACATGCGAGACGACCATGGGTGCTCCAACCCGATAATATTCTATAGGCCGGGAAATCATTGATGGTCCACATTAGTGCGGCCCTCATCTGAAAGTTCTGCTTTCTGGAAACATCATATGTGGTTGCACCTACTTCCCACAACTGATTCAGCTCATCTACCAAGGGCTGTAAGTACACATCGATGTTCCTCTTCGGGTTCTTCGGACCTGGAATAATAACAGTTAGGAACATGTAAGGAGTCTTCATACACATCCAAGGCGGCAAGTTGTACGGAGTAACAATCACTGGCCAACAAGAATATTGTGAGCCCGAAAGTCCAAATGGGGTAAAACCGTCGGAGGAAAGCCCCAATCTGACATGACGCGGCTCCGAAGCAAAATCGGGATACACTCGATCAAAGTGCTTCCATGCTTCCCCGTCGGATGGATGATCCAGTACTCCATCTATTTGTTCCCGCTTCTGCCAACTCATATTATCAGCTGTCTCCTTTGCCATAAACAACCTCTGCAACCGCGACGTCAAAGGCAAATAGTGCATCGAATCTGTTGGCTTGCGTGTACCAGAAGTCCTTGTTGTACTAGTTGCCTTGAAGCGATTGGCACCACAAAATCTGCAGGCGTCTTCATCCTTGTCATCCTTATAGTACAACATGCATCCGTTGCGACATGCATCAATTTTTTCATACCCCATCCAGAGCGATCTCACCATTCTCTTGGATCGATAGAAGTCTTTAGGTAACTTGCCACCCTCCGGCAATATATCTATAATTAACTCCAGGATTCGGTTGTAGCATTCTTGAGACATGTTAAAATCTGATTTTATGCTCAACAATCTTGTAACCACCTCCAACGGTGAATGGTCATCACAATCAGGATATAAAGGAGTCCTTGCATTCTCCAGCAACTCCATGAACTTTGCAGCATTGGCATTCGGTGCCTCCTCAGCTGCATATTGATTGTTCGGATCGAAACTAGGCCCCGCAGCATCGAAAACCATGTTCGTCCACCATTGGTCGTAATCAGCATGCTCGTGGACATCTACATAAGGCTCCACATAAGGCTCCGGCTCGGAGGCTAAAGACACAAGTTCTCCGTGTGCGGTCCACTGATAATAATTTGGCATGAAACCCCTCGAATACAAATGATATGTCACATCCACTTCCGAATGATATTTCAAGTTGCGACATCTCATACATGGACACTTAATTTTTGTACGGTCCATGTACTGAGGGAACGCCTTGGCAAACTGCAGGAACTGTTGCACACCCTGTATAAATTCATCCCGCACACCGTACATGTCATCTGGATGACGATTGTACATCCACAAACGGTTCCGCAGATAGTAATTTATATCCATTTTAAGATAATTCTGCAAAGATTGACACAGATAATAATTCATCAGGATGACGATTGTATATCCACAAACAGTTCTGCATAATTGCCAAGTGTGGGGACGAATGGCTCAGAACACAACCCAAAATGTATTCTAGCATACATTAGTTTGAATCATCTATGTTCTGTACATATTGTGTAGTATATGTTCTTATCGAATCTAGTATCTGAAGGATGTAACAGAATCAAGATGAACCCACATAATGTAATACTAAGACATTATCTACTACTAAAAGATGTAGTGATAGGTTGTCGTATCATCATTGTCGAGGGATGGGGGTCGGAGGACAGTCAACTTTATCTACGGCTATATAGTTTATGCCTCGCCAGTCGAATGGCTGCAGGGACTATGTCCTGATCACGATGTCGTACCATAGATTATCTACTACTAATTAAGACTTTCAACTAAGCAGTCAAAGGGTACTGAACAGAAAGTCTAATTATAAGACTTTCAACTAAGCAGCGTTGTAGGATTTAAAATATGGTATTCAGGATTAGTATCCATCCTTCATGACATAGCTGACTCTGCCAAAACCTGACCAACATATCCTACACTAATCATTCCATATTTCAGTAATGTCAGTGAGCTAAATCATACTCAACTGTCGAGAATACTTAGGAGAAAACTCATTCACAGAATTAGTATCCATCCTTCGTGACATAGCTGAAATTTTATAGAGCTCGATAATAATTATTAGTCAATTTATTCATCATTTCAAAACCCTGAAAAAGCCCAAAAAAAAACTCCCAGTATCAGTAAATAGGGCTCGAACCCTAAATTAGAATTCGAATCCAAGCAAAACATCAAATTGACAGTTGATATGCCCAAAAAACTCCCAGTATCAGTATATAGGTGTCATACTGTGAGTCTCGTATCCACACAGTGGGACACGACGTGTCCAAACCAACAAAATAGGTATCACACGAACTAGAAGCGAGTCCACTGCGAGTCTCGTATCCACACAGTAGGACACGACGTGTCCAAACCAATAAAATAGGTGTCACACGAACTAGAAGCGAGTCCACTGTGAGTCTCGTGTCCACACAGTGGGACACGACGTGTCCAAACCAACAAAATAGGTGTCACACGAACTAGAAGCGAGTCCACTGTGAGTCTCGTGTCCACACAGTGGGACACGACGTGTCCAAACCAACAAAATAGGTGTCACACGAACTAGAAGCGAGTCCACTGTGAGTCTCGTGTCCACACAGTGGGACACGACGTATCCAAACCAACAAAATAGGTGTCACATGAACTAGAAGCGAGTCCACTGTGAGTCTTGTATCCCCGACAGCGAGTCCACGCTCTCGTGGACACGAACTAGAAGCGAGAGAGAGAGCTAGAAGACGAGGAGAAACTGGGAAGCGGAGGGAGGAAGAGTTACCTGAGGAGGAGCTACCTGAGGAAGGAGGAGGAGGAGAAGGAGGAGGGAGATCGCCGGAGGAGCGCCGCGGAGGAGGAGGCCGGAGGAGGGAAATCGCCGGAGGGGCGTCGCGGAGGAGGAGGGCACGAAATATTTGGGGGGAAATTTTGTAAAAGATCAAAAAGCGAAACCCTTGCTATATGAAACTATTAGCGACGTTCTTCTAGAACGTCGCTAAACGTCACTAATATTTATGAAACGGCGACGCTACTTAAATTGCGTCGCTACACGTCGCTACATCAGCGACGTGTACCGACGAACTTGCGACGCCTATTCTCATTTAACAAATTGTAGCCGCTAGACGTCGCTATTAGTCGCTGTCAGCGACAAACAGCGACGTCTTGTATAAATGTCGCTAAAACCCCAAAAAATAGCGACGTTTTTCTTTGGAGTCGCTAAATACGTCGCTGATATGACTTATTTTGGTAGTGCAACATGATTGATGCGGCCGAGATATAGAAGACATGATGTATGGAACGGTAAAATCCTTTGTGGGCAAGAGAGAACCTGAGTGTTGTAGCCAATCTGGCATATATTGTTAGGCTATCGAAAGCCTTTGTAATCTCAGTTTCGGATATCAATAAAGAGAATTGTTTCGTATACTTTATTTTCCTTTCGTTGTTAATATCGAATCAAAAGATAACCATTTGAGAACTTGTCATCTTGCCTTGTACGAGCGCAACTCCAGGCTCGTGCGGCATCACGCCCCCTGCGAGGACGATGATTCGGGTGATTCCGGGTCGGGGCATGACAAATTGGTATCAGAGCTCTAGGCTCAATTTCCTATGGACGCTCGCTTCGTTTCAATTCCAAAGAGTTGCGCACCACCAATTGAAATCACTCTTGACTCTACTCGATGTCGCACTGGATGTTCCATATAATAAGTCTAATACAAATCGTGTAATTTTGTCGCATGTGTTTTAAAAATTATATGATGTTTGCTAAGAAAGTCGCGAAGGGTATATTGCATTGAATGCAACAAGCCGTAAAAATGTTAGTTGCTGCAAGTGCAACAAATTGTGAAATATGATTTGAGATGTTGTTGCAATGTAACATGTTGAATGAGAAATAAAATGATGCATGAAGTGAAACGAGTTAATTGTGAATATGCGTTAAAATGAAAGTGATAAGCCAATATCGAATGTGTTAAACGGATTTGAGCATTGACTTTGAAAGTCGGGAATAAATCGTTGCACGATGTGTAACGCGTGTTGGAAGTAAAATTATTGCACATGGTGCAACGCATATCAAATTAATCGTTGCACGGAGTGTAAAGGAGATTGGAAATAAATCGTTGCACGAAATACAATGTAAAGGAACTGAAATCGTAAATCGATAGAACGAATCGTCGGTTGCACACCAAACTTATGTTGGCAAACGAAAACATTGACCGAGTTGTGTCGGATGTGATTTAATCAAAGTTACGGTTGTGATCAAGCATGATCACTGCGAAAATTGTGAGTCGGAAGAGATCGTTGGTTTATACTAAGTATAATACGAGGGAAATGACTTGAGTTCTGAGTGGTATATGCCATACCACGTAATGACTCGATTTCGAGTAGTATATGGTATACCACTTGTGCGATGAATTACATCAACGAGTTGTGAGAATTGCGGAAGGTTTGTTCGCAACGGACGGGAGAGTACCGAGACTCGATTGGAAATTTGTATGACGGTATGTTGATGCAAGTGTTCTTCGAAAAATCGGTTGGGACGATAAGGCGAGACTCGTATCAATGAACGATACGTCGGACGAGAATTATAAGTCGGTCGGACGACCGAGACTAGCGGAACGATTTTGCCTTGAAGCAATAATCGGATCGATGGAAAAGGAAAACTCGAACTTACAAATCGAATCGTACGACTTGCGATCTCGATAGAAATGTTGGGCGAGACGAATCGAATCGCGCGACTTGCGATCTCGATAGAAATGTTGGACGATACGAATTATGATCGGATCGTACAACTTACGACTTCGGTAAGAAAGTTGGTTGACACGAGAATTAGTGCCTAAGAGATAGTTGGTTACGTTACGGCGACACTCATTTGAGTACGATTGAAAAACACGCGAAACTTAGAGGACGAGATCGTATGACTTGAGGGTTCGATGTTGGATAATCGGTAACTCAGTTACGCGATCAAAGTATAGCAGGATGCGACGAATCAAAAAACGAGTTAATGTGTATGAAAAAGTTCGTTGCGAACTTGGACGTATGCAATGCAATTTGTCGACGTCGAAACGGATTCAAAGTTGACCCTTACGCTATCGAAATTGATACGACGTATCGAGATCAATGCGTAAGAAAACGTAAGCACGATGTGAGAATACAAAATGGAGTGCGCCTTGCACTATCAAATTTTTTGTAAGTAATAATACGAGAAGAAACGAATTGGTTGATCATGAACTTCGTGATTGATCAAGACGAGACTATAAGTCATCGATGATTGCTCGATGCGTATAACATCTCTTGTGTCGACCCGCAAATAAGATAGACTCGAACTCAATATGAGTAGATGCGTCGTGGATAGCAGAATCATCGACGGTAGTGCATGAATTTACTCGGAGGATAGTTGCGCATCAGTTGCGCCGATAGAAACGATTTTGTCCGAAATCGGGTAGTCGCATAGAATCGTCGAAACGTGATTTGGCTCCGAAATAAGATATAGCATGGTTCGTAGTAAACTGTCCTTCGTTAATGATCCACAATTATCGAGCGTAGCTTTGGGGCAGCTGACCCTAGAAGACTAGACCGCCAAATCAAATTGAATGCTGCAGACCCTAAGATGACCCATGTGATATCGCATATGAGATTGCACCGATAATAAATATAACACGGTGCATGTTGACGATAAGTCTAGGCGATCGAGAATTGTTGGAACAACTTTCGATTGAGAATATATAGTTAGATCTTTGAGTATTCGTCGGATGAATGCTTGAATGGTTATGTTGGTCGACGATCAAACTAGAAATTCACCAACGAACTTGGTGATTTGGATAGGCGATTGCGAGAATCATGCTATGCACGAGAGAGAACGATAAGGGAATGACTTATGAGTCATGTTGTTAGATTCGGATTCACCTTGCAATTGAGCTTGCGTGAATCGAACTTATATTCGATGTCGCGAGATGGATAAGTTAGGAATTTGGCTAGTGAACTCCTACTCGTTAGAAATCGAACGTAAGGCGTATCATAAAGACCTTCGTGTCAAGGTGATCGTTGTCTTGAGCACCATCACCTTGATGTAAACTTTTGTGTCGGTAGATTGTGGCCTTTGAGCAATGTCAATTTAAAGTTGCGTCGGGAGAATCTAAGCACGGGGTCTATGTAAGTAACCTAGCGGACGAAGTTCTGAATGTTGATGCTTATGTAAGTCAACAAAAGAGAATCATGTCGAGATAAGATACGAAGTGAAATATCAGAAATCGTTGGATAGTGACGCCGAACGCAAGGCGTTGCGGAGACTCGTTGTGATCGGATGCACGACGGCTTGACGCGATGCGTAGAATTGATAGTCCCGATGGAACTTACAAAATGAGAAATGCGATTTTTTTTTAAATTGCATCGTGTGCCTTGACTTTTGTTGGAGGTTCGCGTATGTATCAATATGCATATACAATAGAATTGTGAGAACTTATGCTAGAGCCCAAGTCCAATCGAGAGTACGAGATGGCAAGCATAGGATTAAAATTTACCTGTCAGCCTTGTTCCAATTTGTTGCCACTGGAATTGGTCAAAATACATATTTCTTCGGGACGCCTTGAATATAGGTACGGATCCGAACCGAGTTGTATACAAATTCAAATCGAGCTGCAGAAAAGATATTAAAATATTAGTAAAAAGCTTGTGAGATAGTGTGAAACTGAACAACATTGGTGGGACGAGATCGTGAAACGATCTATAAAACACTTAGTCGGAGTGTTGGTTTTGGTTCGAGGATGAACCTTGTTTTGAGTGGTATATTCTGTAATGCCCAGCTCTGTACGGCGCATTACGCTGAAGCGTTGACTCAATGAGTCGCGTTGACCGAATGAAATGTATCGATACGAATCGATACGAGAGTTACGTTGTCCCGAGCAACGCATCGAACTAAGTCGATGCGAAGAGTTGCCTTGTCCCAAAGAATACATCGAGTAAATCGATGCGAAGCGCCGCGTTGTCCCGAAGGATGAGTGCGTTGAATCGGCTTGAAGATTCTAAGAAATCGAATCGACCAAGGCGCAAGTCCGAATCGATGCAAGTATTGATTTTAGTTGGTTTCGTGTGCAGGTTATACATTGACGCAAAAATATTAAAGGTCGATCTTTTGCCTTATTCAGTAAGGGGTCCGCGAAATCAAATCTACGCCTTGCGACGGACTGAGACTTGGGCACGGTAAGCCAAATCGGACGTATAATTCAATAAGCACGAAGTGCTCGAATGGCTAAGTCAGGAGAGTGGCCGTACAACGAAGTTATGAAATTGAGCCGCATCGGCTCGGCGAAACGATAATGTGAATCGAATCAAGGTGGGAGGATTGACTCTTCTTTTTACTCCTTCATGCGATAAGTCAAATATATCATTATATGCTAAAAGTTAACCAATCGACGCCACGGGCGTGGTCCGATCGGAAGATAAATCATAGTGTGTGTCGAACACTAAGTACAATTGAAATAAAACGTGCATCAAATGCATAAGTCGCTACGGAACATCGGATATCGCAAAGGAGAGCGCCTCGGTGTGCAAGCCGCAAGAACATGGGATAACTGTATTCGGCGAGTGCCTTAGTGCACGAACCATACCGTGCCTTCGCACATGAGTTAGAAAGGCTAGAACATCGAAAGACAATAGGCGAACGCCCTAGCGCGCAAGCCCCGAACATTGAACACTAAGTTATATAACATCCGAATACGGTCGAAACGTGCCTACGTGCACGAGATCATACAAGATGGCTTCGTTGCGAAAGAATACAGTTGTGGCATGAATGTGACGGAACTGTCGGACGTGGCATGATGCCTCGAAAGGTGTTCGAGACCTTCGGGGCGTTCGGTTGAGGAACATTGAGTTGAGGCATAATGCCATTGAACATTGAAACGAAGTATGAAAAGTAAGAACATAGAAAGTTAACGGAAGAAATACGAGATGATAAAGTCTGAGTCTCAGACTTAAGACTATGCTTGGTTATTTGAATAATAAGGGCGTTGCATGGTCGAATGGGATGGACTTGAGATTAAATGTGATAATAACTCGTGCACGAGTGTTTTCCCCAAATGGTTAAATGCCGGAGCACCCCAGAACCGCTTGCTTAGAAGGAAAATGAATAATCTTTGTAGGCGCACATCCTTAGGACGAGTAGCACTCGCTTATAGATGGGGAAAAGCCGCAAATGATGGTATGCAGTGGGAATATTTTGGTTGTTGGGACCGCAACCCACCCGTTAAACGTCGAGCAGCCCGACTAAATTTAAGAAAAGAAGGAGAAAAAAGAAAGTAAGGAACTCCTTTAGTCCATTTCGGCGCGGATACGCCAACGGCCTTCATATAGCTAAGGAAGGATGGGTTAAAAGTGTAGGAACATACGTGTCCCGCACACATAGATCCTGCTTAGAGATGCACTTATAACATGACATGGAAGGAATGGGGCGCATTCACCTTGCACCGGTGCAAGGGCGAGTAAGTCGACTTGGTAAGAAGTCGCGCCACGAAACAAATACGAGATTGCTTGCATGCTTGCCTATTTTAATTCGAATAACATGCATGCTATGCTAACATGCTTTATGCTTTCGAATATGCCATAAAATTGACCTTAAGGAGAACATAGCAAGATCATAAGCTAAGTTGCATGATTCAACATAAATACTACAATGTCGGTTTCGAAAGAAGATCTTTGCATCAGTACATGCGAGGACGAACGTACTGATCCCCCACCAGCTTCATGCAGGGTGCAATGAATGGATGGCTCACAGTGAAGCGTTGCTTGAACACGTTGAGGCTTGGAATGCTGAAGCGTATTGAAGCGTGCGATCGCATTGACGCTCGGACTATGCAACAGGATTGATGCGGCCGAGATATAGAAGGCATGATGTATGGAATGGTGAAATCCTTTGTGGGCAAGAAAGAACCTGAGTGTTGTAGCCAATCTGGCATATATTGTTAGGCTATCGAAAGCCTTTGTAATCTCAGTTTCGGATATCAATAAAGAGAATTGTTTCGTATACTCTGTTTTCCTTTCGTTGTTAATATCGAATCAAAAGATAACCGTTTGAGAACTTGTCATCTTGTCTTGCACGAGCGTAACTCCAGGCTCGTGCGGCATCACATTCCTTGTGAGGACGATGATTCGGGTGATTCCGGGCCGGGGCGTGACAAGAGGGACGTCCAAGTGGTGGTGGTTGGCGGAGAAATCGAGGATAAATTATATTTTGTGAAGAAAGGGGGGTCGGCTAGGATTTCGGATTTGGAGTGGTGGCCGCTAGGTTTGGAGGAATTTGTGGAGTAGTGGGTGGTTATGAAGAGAGAGAAAAAGATTAGGGTTGGTTTATATTTATACTATTAGGGCATGGGATTTGGTTTGATCTAATTTGGATATGATTTGGTTCTCCAAATCATACTATTATTAATAGGTTTTCTATTTTGGTTAGATGTTTGACCAAGCCAAATATATATGAGAATATTACATATGGCTGCAATTAAACCTCTAATATTCTCTTAAATATATATATATATATATACTTGGTTTTGGTACTCCTAGTTAGGCTCTAACTAGTAGGGTTGACTAGGTTAGGGTCCGAATAGCATTACTAGTCAAATATATTGGATCCAAAAATCAATTTAATGAGTCTCATGTGCCATTTGTAAATAAGTAGCCCATGAGAACTCGATTAGATAGTACACCCTAGGCATGTGCATTGTTGACTCAAAATGGACTAAAACCATATATTGGGTCATACGGTTTCGATCTATGTCAAGTCCAACAATTAAATTGGAAGTTGGCTTAAAATTACGTCAATGGCTCAAATTGGCCTAAGTTGGCCCGAAATTGTGCAAAGTCAAAGAAATATTGAAAAGCAAAATTGGATGGGACATGATATATCAAACTCAAGGTGGACGAGTCTAGAATTCAAATATGGAACTAGTTTTGAGAAAACAATATTTGTTGTGCTTCCAAAATCAAAGCTACAACAAACTACTAACAGTCATTATTGAATTTAATAAATTAAAATATCTATATAAAATAATTAAAAATAATTAAAAATAAGATACAAAAATGAGGGGGCTTACAACCTACCCACCTTAAAAAATTTCGTCCTCGAAATTAAAAATAACACAATTATAAAAAGAAAACTTATCATAAGAATAATTAAGCTAAGACTTACCGGTATCTATGAATAAGTGGGGATAACGCTCACGCATAGAATCTTCATGCTCCCAAGTTGATTCTTCCGGAGAATGGTGCCTCCATGCAATACATACCAATCTAATCGTCTGCCCTCTGAGGGTCTTCACACTTGTATCCAAGATACCTACCGGCTGCTCATCATATGAAAAACTGGGTCCCACCATGATCTCAGAGTGATCGACCACATGACTGGGATCAGTCACATACCTCCTCAGCTGTGAGACATGGAATACATCATGCACTCCCTCTAGTGATGGAGGTAATATAAGACGGTATGCCACCTCTCCTACACGCCCAATGATATCGAACGGTCCTATATACCATGGAGTCAACTTCCCTCTACTCCCGAATCTAATAGTGTCCCACGTCGGTAAGATCCTCAGAAATACATGCTCTCCCTCGTTGAATTCCAGTGGTCGACGATGCGTATCGGCCTAATGCTTTATGTCAGTCTGGAGCTGCCTGAAGATGACTCTGAATTCGCTTCACTCTCTCGACTGTCTGCTTCACAAGCTCTCTGGTCTAAGTATCTGTCGCTCTCACATCTGTCCTCTCGCGAAGGCTTCAAAATCTTGTATCTGTAGGTAACGCTGCCATGATTTATCCACAAGTGACGACTATACTTCAAGATCGACAAATAATTATTGCTATCCCAGCATAATGACTTCTATTCCAAGCTCCTGAAGATCCTCTAATAACTGTGGCTGAGCTGTCAAGAAATATGCAGTAGGCTTCCTACTTAAAGTGGCCGCTACTACATTCGTCTTGCCATAATGGTACTACAAATCTATGTCATAGTCTGTCATGAGTGTAGGTCCTAAAAAATCAAGTTGCACCCATCAACAAAGTCATCAAAATCAAATTATACATCCTTCAAGTGAACTGCACAGAAGACAGATTGTGCAACCATTCGATTATGCAGGCTGAAGTGCGCACTCATCCAAGTGCGCATGCTGACGTGGCCTCGTCATCATTACATGACAGAGAATCAGATCTTCTGACAGCTGACAGCACGGAGAACGAGAAAACTGTTCGTTTATTGTGCAGCACAGCGCTCGAGGACAGCTGTACATGCAGCACAATCTGTCTGCAGCGCAATCCAGCCCAGCGTCGTCCATCATAGCGCAATCCGAAGCCAGCGCAATCCAAAGCCAGCATAATTCAAGTGGCGCACTTCATCAACTGACAAAGTACACGTGGCCTTCATGCCATCAATGACTCATTACGTGGTAACCGTCTGTACACGATCATGCGCATTTCAATCAAATAATGCCATGTGTCCAAGAAAGTTGGTCCACGATCAAGTAACTGCCAGCGCAACCTGACGTCTGCGCAGTCCAATGTAGCGCAATTCAACTTGCGCAGTCCAGAATAACTACAAAGTAGTTATTTCCAGAACTCTATAAATAGAGTTTCAAGTTCTTCCTAGAGGGGATCATACACGCATAGAGATCAGAGATCATCACCAGAGATCAGGAGTTCTTGCTAAAGTGCTGCTGCAATCTTCAGAGGCTACCGTCTTCAAAGTTCACATCGTCCAAGGGATAAAGCGATCGTCATTCAGATCGGATTCCTATAGTTGTACTTTCCCAGAATTCTTGTAATCTTCTTTACAAAGTTTGTTAAAATAAAGATCAACTTTTTTTTTGTAAACAAAATGACGACTCTGCTGGGGACGACTTTTCCTCCGACGAGGAAGTGACAACTCAATGTGACGTTGCGTCTATCGAAAAGACGCAGAAGACGCTGGTTGTGAAGGTCAACCAGACGGCCTACGAAGCCATGATCAACTCCAGGACCATCCCTCGCACTGTGACAACTTCTGCCACGAGCAAAGTATGCCCAGTGTGGGTCCCCAAGACTGCTGTGCAGTCTGTTGATTCTGCCACCAAGACTGCTGTGCAGTCTAATGTCTCTGCTGCTAAGACTGTTGCACAGTCTGTTGTATCTGCTGTTGCATAATCTGCCTCTACTACTCCTGCGTAGTCTGCTGTTGCCAGTGCACAAACCACTTCGTATGCTGCCCTGTCAAAGTGCAAGACTCCTGTTCCTCTGGCGCAGTTGGCAGCAACTTTGCCTGCGCAGTCCACTACTCCAGCAACCAGAGTGCAACTCAAGCACTCTGGCAACAAGGCTCCTACTGCACAAACCACTGTGACTGAGGCTAGAAGACATTCTGCCAGAACTCCTCATGCACAATCTGCCAGTGTGCCATCAACCCATGCGCAAACTGTGCCTGCGCAATCCAAGAGAGACATCCCTTTGGCTAATCTCTCCTCTTCTCACAACAAGAGAAAAAGCTCTGCTCCTCTTCTCAAACACCCTGTTGCTCCTGTGCAATCCACTGGGGGTAGTCTTTTGGCTATTCCTCCTCCTCCCCAAAACAAAGGAAAAGGTCCGTTGGTCTTTTCTCAAAATTCCTCGTCCCATGACTTGGAAGACAACAGAGGGAAACGCTCTTTAGCTAACCCTTCTTTCCAAAACAAAAGAAAAGGCCCTTTGGTCTTTTCTCAGTCTTCCTCGGTTTTTACCGTAGAAGATCAAACTGAATGTGCTCCGGCACCAGTCAGTACAAGAACCCTTTCTCACAAGGATTCTTCTTCACTCCTTGCCAAAGGGATGTGTACTGATCAGAGAGGTATCTGTCTACTCCGGTAGCAGAGTTCCAAGATCTTCCAGCCCTCAAGATCTCCCGTTCAAGACAGGAAAAATTGTTGGTGTCTCAGACAGAAACCCCTGGGGGTGAGTTTGTTGATCTAAGAACTTATCTCAATCGACCAACTTAGGTGAAGCGCAAACAACCAATGCTGAAGACTAACCAGCATCAGAAGCAAACTTCCAGGATCAAAAATCCAGACACCTATGCCAATGAAATGAGTACTTCCCTATACACTCAAGGGACAAAACATTTGAAGAATTGGAATCATGTTCCAAATGTTATTGTAAGCCCCTGATTTTCAAATTCATTTTTTTATTTACGTTAATTAAATTTTAATGTCATTTATAGCCTTAAATAATTATTAGAAATTTTTAGGAATTTTTCTAGAATTTTTAAATGATTTTAAATGAGTTTTAAAATACAAAAATATTGATTTGTAATTTATTTAAATATTTTAATATCAATTTGCAATTATTAGAATTGTTTTAATACTGTTTTGTAATTATTAGAATTTTTAATATATTGGTTTGCAATTTCCCAATTGTTATGTGCAAATTTCTTTTGCACATAAACAGTGCGGGATGGATTATGCAAATATAATTTTGCACTTAGAAACTATAGGGACCTATTTGCAATTACCTAAACTACAGGGACCTAAACGCTAATCCTAAACCTACCCCCCCCCGACCGACGACCGCCACGCCGACGGGCAGCCCCCGCCATTTCCGGCTGCCCGACCAACCTATCAACCGCCCTCTTCCCCTATAAAATACCGCCCTCTCTCCCCCAGTCAAAACCCTAGCTCTACACCCCACCACGACCGCCCACGCCACCATCACCTCCACTTTTTCCCCCACCGGAACCCTAGCTCCGGCTAGACCCGAGCGTCGCCCCCTACGACGCACGCCACCACCTACCACCACCGTCACAAGGTTCGCCGCAGTGAGGCGAACACGTCGCCACCAGAGCACCCTGACCCCGACGTCTCCTCCGCCCATCAGCACCATCGAACCCCCCTACGACGGCCGGACACGTAAGTTGCAAGTGTCACGACGTGTCGTGCGTGTCTCGTGTTGGGTCGAAAGTGTTCGCCGTGTCCTGGCGAACACGAACGCAGACGAGGACACACGAAACTCGTGTCGTACGTGTCGTGCTAAGCGAAGACACGTTGATACCTGTGTCCTTAACTGTCAGGACACAGGACCGATAATTATATTTTTTTTTATTATTAATCTAACCTAAACCTAATAAAACTAACCTAAACTCTAACCCTAACACTGAGCTCGGGCTGACCCCCTGGCCAGCCCGACCCGATTAAATACCCCCCCTTCCTGAGGACAGGGTTCGAGCCCCCCTCTTCTTTCTGTTTCCTTTTTCTTTTCTTTTCTGTATTCTTTTCTTTTTGTTTTGTATTTTTATATATATAAATGTATATATATATTAGTGTATATACATATATACTGTATTTTAACAGTATTTAATATATATGTATATATTTTATAGTTAGTAAATTCTATATACATATGTTAATATATATATTTTCATACGTATATATATTATATATATACACTATATTATTAAGTGTTTTCTTATGTATATATATATATTTGTAAATATATATATATACTCTATAAATTAAGTATTTTTCCTTATATATCTATATATACTTTAGCATAGGTATGTATATATTCTTTTGTACAAATTAGCCTTATTAAAATAATAATATTTATTTTGCACTATCACCAAATTATATTTTTATTGTATTTAAATTACTGCAACCATTTGGTGTCCAAGCCTAGCATGGGTATTTGGGCTCAAATGTGTTTTCACACATTCAAGACCTGTACAAGTCATATTGGACTTGATTCATGGCCTTGGGTCCTGTATTTGAACTTTGGTTCAAATTATATACATGGACAAAATACGCAGATAATTAATTATTGTGTGCAATGTTGTTTTTGATTTTCTAAAAATACTTAAAGTATTGCTAAAATTATGGAAAAATAGTTTTTAGACACTATGTTAAGTTGGCTAATTTAGTATAATTTTTGTAGTATTTAATTTACTATTTTGCCACTAGTTTGGCACATGAAACCAAAACTCATTTTCTGTATACTTAGGAAAACTGATTTTTATAAAATATTTGTACTGGTTAATAAACTCCAGAAAAATTATAATAAATTTCTATGATTAACAAGGATCACCTTGGTACTTTACTTTAAGGAAAAACTAGGCTTTTTGTCTACTTCAAAAATTGTTAGAACACAATGATCTTTTGATTTATTTATTGATTAATTACGACTTGTAGCTTTTTGTGTTATTTAGAGTTTTAGTCGTGTTGAACCCCATCCCTCACTAGTATAAAGACCCTAGAAGGTTAGTTAACATAGTGTGTCACCCCACATTGGTCTCCTATGTCAAGTCATCATTTTGGCTAGGTGCCCAGTCACAAGTCGTGTCGCACCAATTAGTGTCCTAGTGTTTTAGCTTAGTGTAAAACTAAGTTATTATATTTTACTTCTACATCGACGAGTTACTGGACATCCATAGCATTGTTATCGCAGCTTGTTTTGTTTTGCTTTGCTAGAGGCAAGTACTTTCTACGAACTTTACATATTGTCACATAAATGAACTGCAAACCCCACCATGTTAAATGCTGATCCTTGGGGTAGCAAGTTAGATCTCTACATGTTGTACTTCCAATTACTACCATGCTTAGAACAGTCTTGATGTATCTTTCGCATGATTAGAAAATGGGTTATGGGGAAACTGATAGTAGTGTACGTGATCACGACCCCCCCTATAGTAGCGAGCTTGGTCGCATTTTATATGTATACCTTGCCGCAGGTAAATATCCCGCATTTTCTGTACGGATTGTACACCTATGCTTATCTACTTGTACGTATGTACATTTCATTATGTGCCACAGCACATTGTACATCTATTGACCGATCACGTACCTGCTACAGTTTTAAACATTACATATACATCTGTCTCTATGACATATGTGTCCTTGCCATGATAGACTATGTGATGCCATGCTTTCCAGTTATTCTTCTCATGTTCATTCTCATGTTCATTTCCATGTTTCATATGCTAGTTTGCTAGATTTAGTACTTGCTCCCGTCCTGACAGGATAACGTTGTAGGTGTCCTTACTGAGGAGGAGTTACTCTGCGACTCATATTATGGGATTACTGCCGAGAACCCGGCTCTGCTTTACGAGGATGTTCCTGCAGGGAACCTCGCCTAGTTATCTTTTGTTTACTTAGACTTTTGAGAGTAGACATGTATTAGACTATATCATTTTGTAACTGGACATGTATCCAGTTTTACATTTCAGTTTACTTGTACTTGGACATTTTACTATATACGACGACTTTTGTGTTTGGAGCATTTATGATTCTTCTTCACTTATAGAACTGTTAGCACATTTAGTCTTATCATGTTGTCTTTAGAACAGCTTACTACGTTTTATCTCAACGTAGGTTGGACATGACTCGGCCTGGCCCAACAATTTGGGTAGCGGGTCGTGACAGTTATCAAATAATACATCCCTCGAACTTCTTCTCGTCCCGTTGTTGTTCCCGATCTCCGAGAACACCTCAAGCAAAAACGGGACAACATCTCAACATCCCCAGTGCAACCACTTGGACACCATTGCAATCACAAGGTTGTCATCAAGTGTTGTTGTCAGACAACAAGACGATCTGTCTTCGATCGTCTGAACTTTTCAAACTCGGAACCTATGTCGGAAGATGAAGATGAGGTTTTGTACGCTTCTGTCAACATGACTTCCAGAGATACTGGGGGTAGGAAGTGCTCCAAGCACGGCAAGTCTCGCAAGCCAAGCCAGCGATATTTGGATCTACTCCAAGAATCTTCTGAAGGAGTATTCCAACATACCAGATCCCGAAGCCGAGACACAATCGGTCAAAGGAATCTTCAAGATCCTTTTGGTCATCTCCCTCTTTCTCACTCAAGAGATGATTCTTTCTCCGACTATGATGCATACAGTGAAAGCTCAGAACAGACAGTATCCTCCACTGTACCCAGAGAAGTGACAGCTTATGTTGTCAATGAAGACCCAGATGCTTCCAGTTCAGCTAGTCAAGAACAACGAATAGCTGTATTAGAAGACATGCTTAAGACCATGGCAGAGATGGTCGCAAGTATGCATTCCATCATTATGGCCCAGCATACAGTACCACCGATCGTACCTCCTACAAATCCTGAAATCATAGCATCGTCGGTGCCCGTCAATGCAGGGTTGGGGGTAGCATCTACTCAAGTACCTCCTGTACAGATCCAACCTACACCCAGTCAATCAGGTGCTGGGGGTAGTGCTTATCACGCTGTTTCTCCCCCTAACACTGTGATTCAGCCTACTCCTTCTACATCAGTAGAAGATGCCAATGAAGCTGTCAAGCTCCTACGCACTCAGTTCGAAGCTTTCAAGGAGAAGGACAACTTGCAGAGGTTGGGGATCAAGCAACCTTACCCAGTTGAATGGAAGGAAGTCCCATTTCCTCCTAAGTACAAAATCCCAACAATCTCGCTGTTTGATGGCAACACTTCTCCCAGTCAGTTCATTAACCACTTTGAGGTTATGACTGTCCAACTTCAACCAAATGACGCTCTTCTTACCAGAGTATTCGTTGGCTGTTTAGCCGGCGTAGCATACGATTGGTACAGAAGCTTGCCCGATGGTTGTATCACCTCCTTCTCTGGCCTAAAGCAAATCTTTCTGGAATGATTCTATGAGGGGATCAACGACATGATTATGTCAGCCCTCAATAAAATCAAACAAAGGCACAATGAAACTGCTGAGAGTTTCATTGAAAGGTTCCGTCGGAAAGCTTTGAAAATGCCTCCTGGAACTCCGGCTGCTGTTACCATAGACACTTGCAAGGCAAATCTTTTGCCTATCATTAGCATGTGGACAGGATCTACTCAGTTCTAAGACTGGCCATCTTTTATTGTCAACGCTAAAGCAGCTAAAGTTAGCGCTGACAAATTCAAGCAACTAAGGGTACAAATGTCTAACCCTGACCGGGATGAACACCAGACAACGGGTGGCAGCAACCGCCAGAACAACCGTAAAGGAAAAGAAACTTTGAATATCAACTTGACGAATAAGAACAAAGAATCTTTGGCGGTCAACGTAGCTCCTCCCACGTCAACTTCTACCCCTTCAGCACCTCCACCAAGGGAACCTCGTCCGAAAGTGGAGTACTCTTTTGACGAGAATGACACAGTGAGCATCTTTGATTGCTTGATCAACAGCAATAAGCTCCAGCTTCCAGATCCCAGGAAGCCCGATAAAGTCGGTAAGACTGATCATCCCAAGTACTGTGTCTATCACAGGTTCATCGGACATCCTACTCGAGCATGTTATGTGCTCAAGGGCAAAATCCAAGAGCTGGTCAACGCTGGTATTGTCACTCTACAGCAAGACGAGAAGACTGTTATCGCGAATATGGTCTCAGTTCAATTCGGTGACTTTCTGCCCCAGATGGTGCAGCACGGTGTCATTCCTATCCCCAAAGCTACTCTTAAGATTGAAAATCTCCCTCCTCTACGAAGTGAAGGTCTCGTCCTCTTGTCTCTTGACAATGGCGAGATTATGTGGATTCATCCGGATCTTGCTTCAGAGTTCGAACTTCTCTCTTCCTCCAAGAAAAAAGATCGTTCCAAAGACAAGACAAAGACTTGCAATATGGTGTCTTTTGATCCCATAGTTGATGAAAAAATCCTGATGGGCACAAGATCAGGGAAAGCTTATCTAAAAGATTACCCCGAAGCTCAAGAGAATCCTACTTCTTCCTCTGAACCTGCTCCAGTGCAGCCCGCTTCTACTGAGGATATTCCTACTGTATCTTCACCGGTTGTAGAGTCTACTCCTCCCAAACCGACGGTCGCTGACAAAGGTAAACAGCAAGTCCGCTTCGATAAACCTTTGAAGAAGTCATCTCCCTCCGGACTTGAAAAGCCTTACAATTTCGATATCTTGGCTCAACTAGCCAATACACCGGCCCGGCTGTCCATTTTCGAGCTCTTACGCCTCTCCAAAGAGACTCGGGAAACTCTGAGTGAGGCTCTCATGCAAGCTGAAACCTGTTTAGCCCTTCCGAAGAAGCCGAAAGCAGAACCAGTCTCTTGTCTCCATTGTCATAGCGTGTTGGAGTTAATTCCAAACATAACTTTCACACAAGATGACATGCTGATGGAAGACAACAGGCACGACCGTCCTCTCTACTATACAGGATACGTCGATTCGATGAAAGTTGATCGTATTCTGATAGATCCAGGGTCTGCTCTCAGCATTATGCCGAAGACAATGTTAGATGCGCTGAAAATCCCAATACATAGTCTCTCCAGTACAATCACCACTATCCTTGGGTTCAATCAGGGAAGGAGTGAGCCTCTGGGCAAGATTCGCCTAAAACTCTAAATAGGCAATCTTCGTACAAAGGTGACCTTCTACATCATTGACAACCATGGTTGTTCCTACAATGCTCTGTTGGGAAGACCATTTCTGCATGAACACAATATTGTTCCTTCGACTCTCCATCAATGTTTCAAATATGTCGATGACAATGGAGAGGTGCAAAAGGAGGTTGCTGATCTCTATCCTTTCAAAGGCGTCGAAGCATACTGCAACGATGCTCGTATATACAAGGATAAATTCATGAAGGTTGTCCTGTCTCTGGACACTGAAGAAGAGCAAGAAACAGTGCCTAATGATACCCTTATCATTCCTGTCAATGGGCGTGTTTCTCGTCCTCAGCCTTCCAAGCCACTGGCTATTCACTTGCCAGTCCAGAAGCAACCAACTGATGACGATCAGGATAAAAGGGAGCTCACCTCTTCTGAGCCGCTTGTTATAGATTTACGTCGTAACAAGAAAAAAAAGGCAACTCACCTCTTCTGAGCCACTTGTTATTGATTT
The DNA here is from genome assembly GCA_029216955.1 of Iris pallida. Classification (NCBI taxonomy): domain Eukaryota; kingdom Viridiplantae; phylum Streptophyta; class Magnoliopsida; order Asparagales; family Iridaceae; genus Iris; species Iris pallida. Next base: position 11,864,757 of record JANAVB010002000.1, on the reverse strand, counting down.
ATCTCATAACAATGAAAAAAGGGAGCTCACCTCTTCTGAGCCGCTTGTTATCGACCTCCGTCGTAACAAAGTCAATCCTCCTCCACGTTCTTCTTCTCCCCCTCTTGTAATCAATTTGACCAAGCCTGCTAAGGCTAAAGGTCCTGCTGTAAATACAAATGTACAAATCAATGAAAAAGCATCTACTTTCCAGTATACTGATGTCGTTTATCATATTAAGTGCTATTTGGATATGTTAGATAGCTTTCAGTCATTTACAATGGGAGTTGTACAATCTCTTCAAACAGAAGTCTCATTTGAACACCCAAAAGATCATATCGTATTGTTCCCGCTCGTAAGAAAGGCGAGAGTCCAATACTTTTTAGTAAAGGACCGGAACAACAATTCAGCTATACGGATGATAGCAAAAGTAATGATACGGGACACCTTCAACTCCGTCGTTACAGTCAACAATCAAAAGACATCATCCGAAAGATGGGTTATGACTTCAAGAGCGGCCTCAACTACGGTAAAGGTAGAAGAACTCCTATCCGTACGACTGTTCCGAAAGAAAAATCAGAGATGTACTACAGCAGGACCAAAAGAGGCCTCGGATATGCTTCTCCTTCGGTATTATCCCCAGCAGCCTCTGAATCCGATAGTGAAGAGCGCTCTAACTCTTCTGATTCCAAATCATGGGATTCTGACACCAGCATCGGTCAAGTTCATCGGTTGACTGTATCTTCTAACATGGTCTCTGTCGAACTTCCTGAAGGTTATGACAAGGATATTGAAGAAAGTCCCAAAACAGATCCTTGGGCTCAATGAATGGATACCCAATACGAACTCCGATTCGAACAAAGAGAACCTCCTACTGAAGATCAATTAGTTCAAGTTGATGTAGGAGAGAGCGGATCACCTCGTCCAATATTCATCAGCAAGAACCTTCAAGAGGAAGATAAGCAAGAATTAATTCTTCTGATTAAAGAATACATTGATATCTTCGCCTGGAGCTATGAAGACATGCCAGGACTAGATCCCGAAGTTGCTACTCACAAACTGAACATCTTGCCGAATGCAAAACCGGTCAAACAGCAACAACGACATTTCAAGCCAGAAATGATGGACGTAATCGATGATGAAGTCAAGAAGCTCATCGCTTGTGGCTTTATTCGAGAAGAACAACATCCTGATTGGGTAGCCAATATCGTCCCAGTTCTAAAAAAAACCGGAAAAGTTCGAGTCTGCATCGACTTTCGGGATCTTAATGAAGCATGTCCAAAAGATGAATTTCCTCTCCCTATCACGGACGTTATGATTGACAACACCTGTAGGTTCGAAAGAATATCTTTCATGGACGGATTCTCCGGATATAATCAGATTCGGATGAATCCTGAAGACGAAAAGCATACCTCTTTCCGCACTCCTCGCGGAGTCTACTGCTATACTGTAATGCCATTTGGTCTCAAGAACGCTGGTGCAACATACCAACGAGCCATGAGTACCATCTCTCGAGATCATCTGCGCAAGACTGTCGAATGCTACGTCGACGATATTGCTGTCAAAAGTCGTCTAAAGGAAGATCACATCCAAGACTTGAGAACTATCTTCAATCTCATGCGCCAACATCAACTCAAAATGAATCCCACCAAGTCATTCTTGGGTGTCTCTAGTGGCAAATTTCTTGGCTTCGTCATTACCTCTAAGGGTATACACATGGATCCTGAGAAGATCAAAGCCATTCAAGAGATGCGTCCTCCACGCAACCTAAAAGAGCTACGAGGATTCCAAGGTCGACTTGCGTACATCAGGAGATTCATTTCGAATCTGTCTGGACGGTGCCAAGCCAGGTTGTGCCAAGCTAGGTTGTGGCACTACCAGGTTGCGACACTAGCCAGGTTGCGGCACTTGCCAGGTTGCGGCACTTGCCAGGTTGCAGCACTAGCCAGGTTGGGGCACTAGCCAGGTTGCGGCACTTGCCAGGTTGCGGCACTAACCAGGTTGCGGCACTAGCCAAGTTGCAGCACTAGCCAGGTTGCGGCACTAGCCAGGTTGTGGCACTTGCCAGGTTGCGGCACTAACCAGGTTGCGGCATTGTTCATCTTCTCCAACCAGCATAAAATGCTTGGTTGAACCCATGAACTCAAAATGGCATAACTTACTCATCCGAAGTCGAAATCAAGCGGTTCAAAAGCCAAAATTGGGTAGAATTGAATTTCCTATAACATGGAACCATTAGATTTCGAAAAATAACCAAGTTTTAGAGATCAAAATAAAAAAAAACTAAAAAAGTTACAAACTTAGATCTACAAGAATCCATCCATCAAATCCAAAAATGTCAAGTTCTAAAGAGGCTTAGAATCAAGTAAGGAAGAGAATGGAACAATAAAACTTGAGATCCATCATGAAGCAAGTTGCACTTGCCTAGGCTTGGTAGGTGGGAGGAGTAAATAAAGAAGATGAAGAAGTAAATGCAAATAATGGAGGAGAGAGAAGAAGTTGACTTATATAGTAGCCCCTCTCATCTCAACCCAATATAAACCAAACCAAGCCAATTCATGTTGAACCAAGTTGAACCAATCAAGTCAAGATTTAAACCAAGGCTAAGCTAAGTAAGATAAGTCAAAATACGGGCCACCTGACAATTGTCAGAAATTCGTATACGTATCCTGAAAAAATACGTATAACGGGAAACGGGAGTGACACAAGTACCCGATACTAACTACAACATCTAAAAGAACCATACCTATAAAGGTACTCATATCACATCACAAATGCTAAGAAAGATAAGACAATAAGATAATAATATCACTAGAACAACTAGAATTTACAAAGGATCATATGAGACAAGAAATAAAATAGAAAAAAAAATAATAACAAAACTAAAATAACTACCAGACCTAGAACTCCTATGAGACAACTCACGGTGAAAGAATATCAAGATCCGCCTCAGCTAGCATCATTCTGTAGTCCAATAATGAGGGCATAACAATTCCTAAAAATATTGTCAACGTATCCAGTCAGGATGGAAACGAGTACATAAACTAACAGCAGTTCTATATGAATTGACAAATTCTATAAGAGACAATTATAATGAAACACAAGATAAAATATCAAGACTGGAATATAAACAGGATATATAAAATTGGATATCATGTCAGGGTATAAAATACTGGAATGTAGAACAGTACATATGTATAATATAAACATAAATGATGCCTTGAGATATTAGAGCATTATGTCATCGGCTTGGGTCAAGATCAGGCTCTTCCATTTGACCGGCTATGAGTCAGGAAATATAAGAAAAACAAGATCAGGCCGGCCACAATGGAAAGCTATGAGGCAAGTAGTAACACAGGTCAGGCTTTACCCTATGTGAGACGAGGGTAAAGCTATAATACAAGTAGTAACAGAAACACATGAGGGGTATTGATCAGATAACCTCTAATAGCTCCCCATTCTCGAATAGTATATGGATCCGGACATGTCACGTCATGACACATGATTCTCTAAGAGGGTAGCAAATCTCCTTAGGAATCGACGTCTATACAAGTACATGAAATAAGACGAACAATGTACCAATATACCATGGTAATCCAGGAATGATATCTCATGACAGGATCCGATGTATACTAGTCCGTATACCATCATGTCAAAAATCAAGTAAAATACTACAGTTGAATCGGATATAGTAGATATCAAGACAATAAAAACTATCAGAGAATGTACTCGCTTGTTGTCCTGAGCAATAAATGAGGGTATGCCTGAACCGACGTCACAGAGACCTAATATGAATTTACAGAGTTACTTAGTGTTCTAGAGTAACAATATATATATATAAATACATTAATTCTATGCTTCTAGGCCTATTCTAGGTCAAACTCAGTCAAACTGGGTTCACTCTACGTTAAACTAGGTCAAATATAGTCTCTATAATCATCCACATGGTCAACTTATCAATTTCAGTGATGTGAAATTACTGGAATCGACGGATCTCAATTTCGATACACGGATCTAAAAATACGAACAAAAAAGAGAAGGATTATAACAAATGGTAATAGATAAGGGAGAAAGTCTACAGATGTTGTCGGATGATGAAACAAACATCATTAACATGTCCAGAATGGTCAAAATAGCTAGAATAGTCTACCCATAATCTAATTTGGACACATGAGCAAAAAGGTAATTTCGGATCAAAACGGTATCCATATCGAACCCACTTTGCACCAAAAATGTGCAAGGATACAAGTCCACTAAACCTAACAAATTATATGTCCACGAATCCAGAATGACGATACGAATCTAATGATATATCCGAAATTGGATTCCGTTGATCCGATCTCAAAATGGTCCGTTGACCCAGATATTAAAATCTGATTGCACAAAAATGCGTGCCGAAACCAAAGTCTACTAAATCTAGCAAAGTATATGTTATTGAGTCCAGAATGACGATACGAACTCAACGGCACATTCGAAATTGGATTTCGATGAGCCGATCTTAAAATAGCCTGTTGACTCGGACTGTAGGGCCTGCCTTGTACCGAAATGTGTGTCGGGGTCCACGTCCTCCAAATCAAGCAAACTTTATATGAATTCGTGCCATAACAATGCCACAAGTCTACTGGTGGTGTCATAAATTGAATTCGGAGTCCCGGGTTCAAAATTAGGATTTTACAAGTTGGAAATTACGAATTCGGACGACCAACTTTGGCGTCAAATTCTACCAATCAAACAAGCTCACAATAAAACGAAACTTGAGGGGTAAGAAGATGGTTATATCAGCTGTGCACAAGAACTGGTGGCACGCCAAACGGAGCTGCGATGACGGAGATACGAGTCCACGAAGTTGGCTACACAAAACTGTCTAAAATATACACAATTTAAAGGGTTAACTTGGTGACCGATTTTGATCTATCAAATGACAGAATTAACGGCTGAAACATGACAGGGGTGAAGGGGTATATATCGAGATGGAGAAGGAAGAAACGGATTGACGATCCAATGGTCGGATCATCTAAAAAATGTGCACAAAGTTGCTGTGACGAGGCGTATATTCTGAAATTCGAAATCGCGCATCACGGCGGAATCCCGTGCGAAACGTATGAATCGCCTGTTTCACGCACCGGGGCGAGGGTGCGCGACATGGGAACCTCACCGGGGGTTCGTCGGCGATGCACGGGGTACACCGGTACCACGTGGCCGCCGCCGCCGCCGTGCGACTGCTGCAGCCGTCGGAGCTGCAGTTGCAGCTGTTGGTGCTGCACTTGCTGCAGCTGCTGCTCAAGCTGTTGCTGCTCAGCAGGCCAGGAAAAGGAGGAGGAGAAGGAGAAGAAAAAGAATATTGATGGAGATAATGGTGAAAATGATGTTGGTGATGGGGAAGATGATGGTGTAGGTGATAATGGTGAGGGTAATGGTGTCGTGAGGATGAAGAAGAGGAGGAAAATGAAGAAGAAGAGGAGAGAGGGGGTGTCGGCTGTGATGGGAGAGGGGGTGTACTGGTATGGTGATAGGGGGTAAGGTATTTATGAGTGTTAGGGGGATATTATAGAAAAGAGAGAGAGAGTGTGTGTAAGATTATTAGAAAGAGAAAGAGAGAGAAAGTTGAGAGAGAGTGGTCGGCTTGGGGGGTTGTATGCTGATGGTGATGGGGGATGAGTTTGTGTGTGTGAGTAGAGAGAGAAATATATATATATATATATATATATATATATATATATATATATATATATATATATATATATATATATATATATATATATTAGAAAGAGAAAGAAAGAGATATTTATTAAAGAGGGAGAGAGATAATGAAATATCTACACAAGTAGAGAGAGAAATTGTGTGGGATATTTGGGTAGTCATTAGAGGGGCCTACATAGAATTGGGTTGGATGTTGGGTCAAGTTTGGTCAAGTTTGGGCTAGGTTTAGTCATAATTAGAAATTTAAGTCATTTATAATCATAGGTAAAATAAGAGCATGCAGGAGATCAATTGGGTGGCACGCAAGTGGCACGTACATAGTAGACTCAAAATAGATCAGAACCATATATTGGGTCGATTAGATTGGACCGATGTCGGGTCCTGAAATTAGATTGGAAGTTGGATCAGGTTTTACGGTAGATGATCAATTGGCCTAAATTGACCCGAAAGTTGTGCAGTGCAAAAAGAGCACAAGGGAACAGTGGAACATGATATATCAAAATGAAGATAATCTTATCTACTACAAACTCATGAAGGAAGTTTCCCAAAATTGACATCTCTGACGCTCCAGAAATCAAAGTTACGAAAAAGAGCATTTAATGATCAAAAAAATAATTAAATAAAAATGAATTATCGAAAATAATTCATTTAGAATGTTTGAAAAAAATCCCTAAAATTCAGGGGGCTCACAGACTCATATCATCATTCTGAACTTATAGACATATAATTTGCTAGATTTAGTAGATTTTTATCTTGACATATTTTTCAGTGCAAAGTATCCAACGACGGACATCGTTTTGATCTAAAATTATCGTTTTGTCCATGTATCCAAATTGGACTTACGAGTAGGCTATCTAGCTAATTCCACCATTCTGGACATGTTGGTGATGTATGTTTCATATCTGACGACGTCAGTAGATTTTTCTTTATGTAATCACCGTTAATTGTAATTAATTCTTATTATGTTCGTATTTCGGAATCCGTGTAACAAAACTGAGATCAGTCAATTCCAGTGATTTCACATCGCTGAAATTGACAAGGTGACCATATGGATCGTCAAGATAAGATTGTTAACATTACAGTTGATTATCTTGTCTCGACTCATGTATCGTAGGTTTCGCTAGGGCTGTGCATAATTAAGTCAAACTGACTAAATCGAACAAGCCAAACTGAACCGATCGATTTTAAATCGAACCAATAGTTCGGTCGATTTGGTTCGGCTGCAATTTTTTAAAACCGACCAATTTAGTTTGGTTCACAGTTTGATTATGCCAAAAACTGTTTAAAACCGAACCGAACCAATCCAAACCCTATGTGGGTGTTAAATAATTAGGGTTGGATTACTAACTTACTTGGATATTGGATCGATTTGGTTCATTCAACAACAGACATCATACTTTGAAATAGCCTCTCTCTCTCTCAAAGAGGAGTGGCAGCTCCAATTTTACTAGTATAAATTACTGTGCAATGTTGCAAAGTGCAAGCTGAAGCTGAAGCTGCTATTTTTTGAATGCATATTTTTGCGTTCCATCACTGTTGTGCTGCTATTAGTTGAATGAATATGAAATTTTTTTCTTGTCATTGATTGACACTTATTCCATTTTTCCCGTGATGACTAAAGTTTCACACAACAAAATAAGCATAAGTACCAAAAATATTAATGACAGTCCATTTTTTTTGTGATCAAAACCGATCAAGTCGAACTGATCCAAACCGAACCAAGTCGGTCGGTTTCAAAACTGAACCGACCAGTTGTTTGGTTTGGTTTTGCTTATTTTCAAACTGATTAACTTCGGCTCGACTTCGTTGTGACTAAATAGGTCGACCACCGACCGATGCACACCCCTAGGTTTTACGGTATGAATAACGAGGTACAAACTTGATGTTTCAAACCTACAACTTGTAATTCATATGATTAGCAAATAATGATTATAGCAACTAGTGTGACCTAGTTCTAGACGATATAATTACTAGTGTCTTAGATAACAAAAGGTAATAGGTGACTAGAATGACCCAAGCTCCCTAGGTGGAAGTTATTAATCATACGTGTACTTTAGTGTGTGATATATATTTGTTTGTGAATTGGGTTGATAGATATTTGCATGGAGTACGATTATCATGGATACTGAGATAGACTTTGGTATTGCAGTCTCAGCACAGTCTGGACAACTCCAGGCAAGTATACCTTGCCTACTTGATTTACAGTATTTACATACTTATATTCTTTATCTGTCGATCACATTGGATATACTGTACATGCTTTACCTGTTTATTATCAGTATGCTATCATGATTATACCTGCTGACACTTAGGCTTGAGACACGGACTCACGATACATGACAAATAGGTGGCTTGTTGATGATCTCTGGACATTTAATTGATGATTATTTTCATGTGTACATGTTTGACTGGATTCGTGGACTTATCATTTGTTAGAGTCAGGATGGACGTGTCGTGGATGCGACACAGACAATATCATTGGATGGGGAGGACATTCACTAGGTGCTAGGGGCTCGATGTTGCTGCTGCATGACAGGTGCCCAGAGGGAGTGCCACTGCACGAGTACTATATATATATATATATATATATATATATATATATATATATATATATATATATATATATAGTACTCGTGCAGTGGCACTCCCTCTGGGCACCTGTATATAATCCCATAGACAGCCCCTGCGTCGAACGTTGTCCTCAAGTGCATTTCACACATACTAGATGGTCTGCCTAGTTATAGTATTACCGGATCACCAGATTATTACCTTGATCCATGTTTATTACCTGGTTCACATGTTGCTTCCTTCACATGTTATTTACTATACACTTCATTTCGGCATGTATATTATGTATCTTGCTACGTTCTACTGAGGACATGGTTTCCTTCCAGGTATACGCTTAGATCTGACATAGGAGATTGGGGATACTTCTTCGGATTGTTCTTTCAGGTATCGTTAGTTAATGTCTTCTTATGATCCTTCAGTAGTATTTCATATATAGTTTTCTTAGTAGTTTTAGTAGAATTTGTGGTTGTATAATATGGATATTTGGACACTTGCAGCTTATATGTATTCGAGTTGGACTTGAGTCCGTTTGAATACGTAGCTGGCCATTGCCATGTGACCTGGTCTCGTATATTTTGGGACTGGGGTGTGACAAGTGTCTTGAGATGAGCACTACCCGATGAGTTATTGCTAGCGATTTGATTGAGCGCTACCCGTGTACCCCGAGTCAGTCAGCCCAAGTGTTGAATGTTGTCCTCAATTGCTTAGACGGTTTAGTTGTAGTAGTATACCTTAATTATACCCTGCTTCTATTTTTGCATGTTATATATTGTTAGCTTAAGCTCGTATATTATGTATCTTGCTTCGTCCCACTGAGGACTTGGACACTTTTCAGATTTAAACAATTATAGTTATCTAGAGATCTACAGACCAGGGCCAGAAGTTGGAGTAGTTTCAACGGAAGATTCAAAGATCGACTCTCCAGAGTTCTTGTGAGCATGGACTCATTTATCTTCTCATTTTATTTTCAATATTCTGGTAGTGGATTTGTCACCACCGGACTTGATATTATTTCATGCTAAACATTTGATATCATTAGATTTACTTTTCAACATTTCATTTCAATTTGTCGTTTATTTTCCATATTATTATTTATGTGGATTAGATCTAGATCTCTACCGATACATATATTCTTGTAGACCATGGACTGAAGTTCATAATAGACAACGTAGTACGCTTCGACGAGTCCATTAAATTGGAATACTCTTCAGAGTCGTATTAGCTAAATATTGTCACGTGACATGGTCCGATGTATTTTAGGACTGAGACATGACAATGATCGTATCGTCGATGGGGAAGGAATTTTCCAACATAGTCGCCATTTGTTTTCCAAGAAAAGTTGAACGATGAAAAAGTTGTATTTGATGTGTAGATAGATATTACAGCTTTATAATGAAAGACAAATAAGTTACTGCTACAACTATTACAGTTCTAAAAAAGTGTGATGATGGAAGTCTGGTTAGTGTGTGACCACTTTATTCTGTTGACGTTCTGAGTCCAAGATGAGGGTTCTTTTCGATTGTGAAAGTTCTTCTCGGATGTTTCAAAACTCCAGGACATCAAGAGTATGTTGTCGATCTAAACACTCTTTTGTTAAAGTGGCTAGTGAGAGAATGGGGCCGCTTGGGACCAATCACTTGTCACATTGTCGGATGACTATCACCCAAGTAATGGCTTCAGGATCTTGGTGGCTTTTACTTTGAAGATGTGCAATGGAATATCAGGCCAAGAAAGCAAAAAAAAAAATGTACAAAAAAAAAACTCCAAAAATGCCATGTAAGGGGACCAACCTTATCACATTGAGTACTCATTGCAAGAAAAATTCCTCTCCAAAATGTCATAAGAAAAATGTCGAAATAATTGAGTAGTCCATAAACATACAGAGCTTCCATTCGAAAAAAAAAAGGTTATTAGGATAAGATCCTTGTCACTCGTTCGTGGAGTTTTTTTTTCTTTCTCTTCCATGACTCTCTGCGACAACATGAAAAATAGCCTAAGGATCTCCTCGACGATTGTTAGGTAGCAATTATGTGATATTTTAAAGTACCGACTATGAACGGTTATGAGTGATTCATTTTTGTGCGATTTTAAGTTGCAGCTTTTAAATCAATCTAACACATATTCATTAACGAACGGTTCTGAAAGTTTTGTAAAACAATAAAATTATTTATATGTCCATATATAAGCGAAAGTCCTCCCAAAGAAAGATTATAGCGTTGTCCTCCCAAACAATAGCTTATACACTCATATAACTTGCAATTATAAAATAGTTTGACAAGTAGTAAATCATAAATGTTGAGAGAAAATATTCACTACCGTATCAAATGAACTGCAAAATTTAAAAACTTCACATTTTAGAGGAAGTAGTCGTCATATGAGACCTCAAGAAAAACAAAGATGAGAAAGAAGAAATATGGTAGGGTATTAGTAATGGTAGTTATATTTATTGATAAGGATATAAATGAAAGGGAAAAAAATAGAGACCCTCAACACATTCCAATTTGGAATGTTTATAAAGACACTCAAAATTATATCGTACTGATATTGGGAGAGTTCTAAGTCGACCAAAACCAGTTACCCAAAAAAAATACCAATTAAGATTTTTTTTAAACACTTCATAAACGACCGGCTCAAAACCCCTCCAAAATCGGTAAAAATATCATTGCCAAGGAGACCTTAAGTAGGCAATAGGTGAAAAAGCAAATAAGAGTATTAGATTTCTTCTTCTAGCAATACAAAGGCTATTATGAAGTTTGTCGGTGCATTAAAATATTTCTAAGATGAAAAGCTCCCCAAGTAAACACATACTTGGGATCAAAACAATTTTTCTAATTTTATACTCAAAGTAAATTATCCAAAATCAATTTCAAGTAAATCTAATTAAACATGACAAATCTAGTTGACATAATAGATCTTTCAAGAAACAAACACTCTTGTATAAATTCTAGTTAAACATAACAGATCTTTGAAGAAACAAATACTCTTGTGAAATCAAAAGGGATTTCCAATAAAATGACATTCTGACCTCAGATTCAAATATAAGATTGTGTTAAATTATTACGTCCAGCTACACCATCGTCGGAGCTGATGTGTTATAAAAGTAAAAGAGAGAAAAGTATATGTTTATAGTCGAATAGAATCCATCAAATGAAAAGGATTTATGTGTAGGCAGCCATTGATTTATGGTTATCCAAATATATGATTTATAATATAATATATATGATAAATATTATCGGGAATGTGGATCCTTCCTTTATATATATATATATATATATATATATATATATATATATATATATATATATATATATAATAAAAAAAAAAATATATATATATATATATATATATATATATATATATATAATAGAAAAATTTAGATGGTGAAACTTTTAAATTCCGAAAATACCCTTATACTAATTAAAAATAGTTCATTAATTTTGATAAGAACAACTTAGTAATTAGGAAGACTACCCTTTGGTCTTCCTAAAGAGTCTTTCTAAACTAATTAAAAAATATTAAAATACGTGCATATGCTAGTATATATGAAAGCAAATGACCTCTAGCCTAGTGGTTAAAGAAAGATGCATGCGGTCCAAGTGGTCAGGAGTTCGAATCCCAGTGGGAGCGATTCCAGAAATAATTTACCTAGTTCCCAAAATATATATATATATATATATATATATATATATATATATATATATATATATATATAAAAGATGGAGAAAGACAAAATGTCATGACTATATTCTGAAATGTCCAAGAGTTGGACAGTTATAAAATTAACCAAATTTATTCATATTTGTTTGACAACATGGACAACAAATTCAAATTAATTCCGTAACTTTACAGATCTCTTTCATGCATGCAAGAAGTGCGATCAGCCCCTTACGAACATCAAAGATACTACTTACAGAAAATTAAGGATACTTGCTTCTAAAATGGAGAGACGGGAAAACAACAAGAGCTTCATCATTGGAATAAAAGAATTACGAGTAATTTTCACACAAATCAATATTTGTTTTGCTAAATAATTTATGGAACTTACTTTGCTTGAGCAATATCTTCTTACAATCAATGTTAAATATTTTACACAAATGCTGAACTTGTACTCTTAAGGGGCTAATATCCCCACAATTCTTATACAATCATCTAAGAGCAGAACATAACACACTAGACTACATGTATACACGCCTCCTATCATCAAGAAATAATTTTACAATGATCCTTATTTAATTTGCCTATATATATCCATCTCCTGTTTCTTCCACTACACCAAAGATGCTATCGAAACCCGTCAAATTGCTAGAGACGAGCCAGCAATCTCTTTCCTGATGATTTCACAGTTGTTTCGTATCACATCAAGAGTTGGTTCCATCAGAGGGGCACACCTTCTGTTTGCACAAGGGCAGCGGCGACCTAAAGGAAGTAAGACAACTGCTGCTTCTTTCTTGAGCCACCTTCGCCATACAGCTCATTCCACTGTCTGAGTTCGCTCATGACTGCACCTTCTGCAGCAAAACTGGCAGCAACCTGTAGAACATATTTTGTGACAGACATAGGTCATATATTTATTGCAAACAGGAGGACCTATGTTGTGCTAGTTTCTCGAACATTAGGAGCATAGAAGAAAGAAAAATATACCACCACCATGGAGGAGGAAGAAGTTTCAAAATTATAGCTAGGCAATTTACATAAAATAAAGAATAATCAGAGCACGTGTGGAACAACATTTTGATCAAAAGAGTACAAGTGAAGGGAAGCATATAGGGAGTGTTTCAGACTATAGGACACCAATGCATAATTACTGACTTTAATCGAGCTAAAACGCAAGTTCAATCCCTGAATCTCTTTTCAACATAGCTTGCTGAAAACACATCGAACCACATAAAGGGTGAATATTCAGTTTAATGTACAATTTAATTTAAAAGAGAAACCATGTGAACAAGAAGTAACCAAATTCCCCGTGAAAACATGTCCGAGAGAGGACTAATCAAAACAGTCTAAAAGCATCACAACGTCTAATAAGTGCCTGCCTATGTTGCATGAATACTGATACGGACACGGATGCATACACGATACGGATACCAGATACAAGCATTTTTCAAATAGGTAAAATTAAAGGTAGTTACCTATGTTGCATAAGTACGGATATGGGCACAGGTATGGACCTGATATGGATAGGATATCATTTTGCCGTGTACATGAACATAGGTGCCTATTCATCAGGAAAATGCTATTTTGACATAGTGGATCACATACTGCCACGAGGAAGAGACCGCAAAGTCTCTGGACTGCGTTACTAATTAAAGGCATTCTATACCATTTGAATTACCCATTCCTGTAATCCACTACTCACGAGTAGGTGCAATAAAACTGACTAGATTGCCTTACTAATCGGAATCCATGCTATATATAATCACAAGTTCAAGTGAACATATGATGAATAATACCATTCTCAAAGAGACCTTACCTTGTATATCTCCATTATGCATGACTTCTTTTATAACTAGAAATATTGTAAAATGTAGCAGGAAAAAAGAAAGAAAAGTAAACTCACTTGATTCTTTGCCTGCTTCACGTCTTCCATGTTTAATGGCCTTAAAGTAATTTCCTCAACCCCATCCTCCTCCTTAGTGGCCCCATCCTGCTCCTTAGTTTCTGATGTCTCGGACATATTCTCCCCTTTCTCAGCTTTCTGCTTCTTCTCCTGAAATAAGTGAGATTATAACCACAATTAAACATTGAGAGTATTGTTCATGGAACCAAATGTCAAGCTTGTTGGGATCAAGTGAACTAAGGAAGACGCCAGTTTAAATAAATAAAAACAGAAAGAAAATAGGCACCAATAAACAGGAGGAACCTATCAAAGTTGCAAAATTTTATGCATACATATACACATCAATAGTAGACAATTTAAAAATACATGATTTTTTTTAAAAAAAATGTAGCATGCAAACTCTCTTCATGATCTCAAAGATGACCCCCATCGATAGGTACTTGTGAAATGAATAGGGATAATCATTGGAAGTAAATAATAAATGAAGTTTTCAACCATATTTACCTTTAATGAAAAGTAGAAGGTGATGAAGTGTCTATATACAACTTTACAGAAAAAAAAACTACAATTTTCAAGATCTGATGCTGGTAAAATAAAATTGGAACAAAATGTGAATAAAATAGATCACGCTGCAGCTGGATATCCACCAAATTACTGTCTCAGGCAATTCCCACACCAATAACTAGATAATAAAAGAACGTAACCACACAAAACACTTACCAATTCCTTCAACTTTTCCTTCTGAATTAGCTCTCTGACTGGACGATACGCTGCTGTCATACATACATTCTGCCAATGAACTTTGTTTTAGTTAATAAAAACGTTAACCCGTTTACCAGTGGTTGAATTCTGTAAGAAACAAACCTTAAGATCACTACCACTGTATCCTTCTGTCATGGTAGCAAGCTCCTTGTAGTCAAGACATTCTTCCACCTTCTCTTTGGATAGAATAGTCCTCAAGATAAGTTCTCGGCTCTCCATGGTCGGTAACCCAACCATGATTCTGCTCATCATAAATAATATTAGAGATGGAGCAGTGCAAGATTCAAATGTAAGATATTTACAGTATATGCCTCGTTACATTATAGAAACTGACAGACCTGCGCTCAAATCTCCTTATAATAGCTTCATCAAGGTCAAATGGTCTGTTTGTCGCAGCAAGAACAAGGATGCGCTCATCAGGCCTTGTTAAGAGCCCATCCCAATGGGTCATGAACTCATTCTTAATCTTCCTCATAGCCTCATGTTCTCCAGCCCTACTCCGCTGCCCAAGCATACTATCAACCTCATCGACAAAAATTATAGTAGGAGACACCTTTGCAGCCAGTGTAAACAAAGCTCGTACATTCTTCTCATCTTCACCAAACCATTTTGAAGTGATAGTGGACATTGAAACATTAATGAAACTTGCTCCAGCTTCATTAGCTATGGCTTTAGCCAGCATTGTTTTTCCAGTCCCAGGTGGCCCAAACAATAATATTCCCCTGCAAGGCTTCAAGAGGCCTCCTTTAAAGAGCTCTGGCCTCCGGAGAGGAAGCATGACCAGCTCCTGAAGAGATTCTTTGATATCACTTAAGGCACCTATATCATCAAATGTTACTCCAATTTCATTGGCTGGGATAACCTCAGGTCTAACCCGCTTTTCAAATTCATTATCTGGAACTTCCTGTTTCATTACAATCTTAAATTTTTTAATAAGCATACATGAATTTCTTTAAGCAGATATGAGCAGACTTTCGTTATCCAAAACAGCATAAAGAAATATGATGAGAATTCGTTCATATTCTTAATCAAACATAAGATAATTCTGCAAGAATATCTTAATATGCAGATGCACAATTTTCATAAAACTGAACTTATAGATAATTAGCCAATATAAACAAAATATATCAAATTTATGCTGCATCAATGAATGGAAAGCAAATAAATAATAATCGACAAACTAGTCGACCATAAAACAATTTAATTGCTGATGAAGTAGCGGATAATTCTAAAATTCTTTATCATCATAGATCGCATTTTATAAGATAATGTCAACTGTTAAGTGTCTACCGGAAAAGTGAATACTCCATGTATTAGCACGCAATACCAGTGATTCATGATTTGAATACAGCTGTAAAACAATGTCAACTGAACCGATTCCTTGCGAGAATCATGTGTAAGTTGGAACAGTCTAAGCTAAATTTTGCACTTGAAGAATATGAACTGACCCCATACATACATCACGAGCAAACTTGCGTTCAACATTTCAGTAGGCAGTTCTATGTTGTGTGCTCGGATGTCTCGGGAAGGCTGAGATGTTCCTACAAGGTTTTAACTGTTGTGTGTCCTGCAGATCAATCTAGTAACTACTAGAAGCTGGGGTGAACAAAGACTAATTAATTAAGAATTAAATAAGTATAAGGACACAAATGGTTCAGGGTTGAGGTCTCATTCCAACAACTCAGCAGTTGATGGAGAGAGCACACGTAAATACCACCAGCTTCATGGTACAGGTGTACTTGGCATATTTTACTAGCAAAGAATCATTTACCTAAAGGTATGTCAATGTTCCATTGAAGGCTATCTAGGATCGCTCCAATATTAAGGTGAAATCATACTATATATCAAGGTTTCAAAAAATAAATTGGTCATGATGTGAAATAAAAGTGATAAGGTCTCGCCAGAGTAACACGATTTTCAAAGTTGTATAACTTGTATTAACAAACTCCTTTGGTGTGAAAAATCCTTGTGAGATCTTTTATCCTAGTTTTCCTTCCATAGAGTTTTATGTAATAACTATATTGAGTTGCTCCACAGCAGTCCTTCTAATGCAAAAAATGCTATTTGATGCCGACCCCCCCCCCCCCCCAGCCCCGCCCTAAGCCCCCCCCCCCCCCCCCCCGTCGTTCCCCACCCCCTGCCGACCCCTACCCATCCCTGCTGCCTACCCCCTGCCGCCCTACCCCCTGCCGACCACCCCCCCACCCCCCGCCCCGCCCGACGCCCCCCCTGCCATTCCCCACCCCCTGCCGACCCCCACCCACACCTGCTGCTGTAAACCCCCCCCCCCCCCCCCCCCCCCCTTCCTTTTTTTTTCAGGAAAAAAAAACCCTAATTTGTGAGAGAGATTATGTGGACGATTATTCGAAGACGGATGGCTGTCAAATGCTTTATTTGTACCTTCTATTCCTAGATTACGCCCTCCGGAACAACAAATGCTTTATTTGTTTTCCGTTATCGATCTTCAAATTAGGATCTCCATGCGCGCGCCGGTGTTGGTCATGTTAACCGCGCATTCGTAAGGTCTCTGTTGAAGACTTTACACGAAGACGACGACGACGACGAAGCCGACAAAGACGACGACGACGACGACGATGCCGCCGACGAAGACGACGACGACGAATAACAGTTGAAGATGCCATGGATTCGATCAGTGGTAAACTGACAGCAGACGAGATGAAGGTCTTGGTTGATGATATTTTATCAAAGAGATTAACCGAGGCGACCCCACGTGTGATCCATACTGACGTGGATCCGTCATCCTACAAAATGGGGAAGCTGGACAAGCTGGAGATGAAGTTGGAAGGAACGTCCAATTACTTGAAATGGTCACGACAGGTCATGCGGACGCTGAAGGGCCGTGGCTTGGTTGGCTACGTCAATGGTCAAACCAAGGCGCCAGATGATCCCTCCTCAAAGGCGTTTGCTTTTTGGGAAATTGTCAACAATGTTGTGGCTTGATGGTTGTTGGCCTCCTTGACCGACCAGGTGTCGGGCAATGTCGAGGCGATGGAGGCTGCTGCTGATATATGACAGACTTTGAAGGATATGTACTCAGGCTCGGACAATCCTATGCGGGTCTTCCAACTGCAGGATGAACTTGATAGGGTGGCCCAGGACGACCGCACAATCTCTGAGTATGCAGCACTATTAAAGAAGTACTGGTCTGATCTGGATCACTATGATCCTCTTGGGATGGAAGATGCCCAGGTCGAACCAGCATTTGCGAAACATTTCCAAAAGTTCTTGGATTATATTTCGCGTCAACGGATGATGAAGTTCTTGAAGGGTCTTAATCCTGTGTTTGAGCATAGACGGAATGTCCTCCTAGTACAGCCCATGCTTCCAACCTTAGAAGACGCCATAGCTGCCATGGCACAAGAAGAGGCTCGCTTAAAGTTCATGCCCAACAAGGGCTCTTTCCAGGGGGAGCAAGCCGCTGTTGACAAATCTGGGCTCGCTGTAAAACCCCTAAATTTCTATTATTTTTTTTTAATTTGGTACTGATTTAAAATTTTGTATTGTACGTAGCGTAGTCGTATTGTACGTCGCGCACTAATTTACGTTTTCCGTATTTTGCTCGTCGAGTGCGAATGTGTGCGAGGTACACCTTTTTAGAAAAACGGTTTTTGATTATAAAATTTTATTTATGTAAGATAGTTTTCAAAATAATATGTGATAAGTATTTTTAATTATTAAAAGTTATGAGAAGAGGCGCGTCGAGATTTCCAAAAATAATAATTATTTACATTTTATTTTTATTATACAAATATTTGTAGTAGTTAGGAAAACCATTATTTTATTGATACTAATTGTGTGCAAGATGCATGAAATATATTTCATGTCCCCTATGAATTTTTGAAATACTAATTGTTTGGTCAAAAAGGTGTTTCAAATATTTAAATATACATACTTATTTTCGAAATTATTTTTAAATTAATTATAAAAAGATATTTTAGTTAATTATTATACTTTAAATTGTGGTTAGAATTATTGGTTTGATTTAAATAGTCAATTTAAGGATAAATATTAATCTATTGGATTTATTTGAATTTAAATTAAATTGAAATTGGATTTTGATTTAATTAATATATTTTAATTAATATACGATTTATCTATGGGAGATTTAAAACCCCCTAAATTCTTATCCAACTGGGAATTCCCACATCCTATAAATAGGCAGGTACTCCTCCATAAATTTCTCACATCCACAAATTCTCCACAAAAATGTGTATCGTGTCCGTGTCCCCTCCCCGTCTTATTCCATAGATTACATATACAAATATTCCCTCCGTGTCGACATCCCGACACAATCGAATTCCTAATCCTATGTCCCAGCCTTCACCACCTCCGCCTCGACTTCCGGCCACGCCCGATAGGGGTGGGCACGGGTCGGGCCGGGCCCAAATTTTATGGAATCGGACTGGACCCGTTTTTTGGCGGGGCGGGGCGGGCCGGGCCAAAAAAAATTCGGAACCGCACTGGACTCGGCCCGTTTGGAACGGGTCCAGTCCTGAACGACCCGCGGGTCCAAACGGGCCCATGAATTTGCAGTACTAACCCATGAATTTACAGTAACCTGGAAACCAGTTTACTCATTACTGTGTAATCAACTATATAATAAACTCCAGTAAGTTCAGAGTATAGCTTCAGCCTGAACTCATACAATCGAATGATATAAACTCATAATCCTTGCGCTTCAATGTTGCTTATTTACTGCTCAATGTATCAAACTCTTTAAAGTATTGGCTGATTTGTATCAAACTGAGGATTTGTATCAAAATTGTATCAAACTCAGAATTTGTTCAAAATGGACCGAGATGAATAATCCTTGCACTTCAATGTTGCTTATTTACTGCTCATCTTGCCAAGTAAAAGTTTAACTCTATAGTCTATAGTAGCAAGAATATGAGATGAAAAAATTAGGGCCGGCTTGCTCCTCCTTTTCTTTGCTTTGAGAAAATGAGATTTGAGTCTTTGACTCTATAGTCTATAGTAGCAAGTCTAATTTCTAAATGTCTACTCAGTACAGTAAGTAACATGGAAAAATAAAAATAATTCAAAATATTATAAAAATTTAAGTTTTTTAAAAATAGACGGGCCGGGCCGGGGCCCCGTTTATTTTTAAAATAAAACCCGCCCCGCCCCGTTAATTTAACACGACCCGTCCCACCCCGACCCGTTTACTTGTAAAAATTGAGGAACCGTCCCGTTTGAGCAAATTACGGTTCGGACCGGGTCGGACCCGCGGGTCCTAGACCCGTATGCCCACCCCTAACGCCCGACCCCCTGCACTTCGTCCCCGACCACAGCCTATCATCACCACCCCATCGTTCCATGTTCACCGCCGTCTCGGCAAACAACCCGCCTCGCCACCCTCATGACTTCTATCTTGTGTCGATCTTCCGACTTTGGCCATCCCTGGCCAGTCTCCCAAATACCGAAACTCCATCACCGTCACAGACCTCCTCACCGGAGCCAACCCTCGCCAATGTTATTCCTCCACAGACCGACTTCCCCCACGCCCACCAACACTATGCCAGCAATTGACAACAAACACCATGTCACCAACAACACAGCCCCGCCTCCATTATCGCCACGGCCATCGTCGGTCGCGACCACCCAAATCGCCACCAAAATAGAAATAAAGAAAAAAAAACTCGAACCCTAACCTCATCTCGCCGTCGCGCCTCGTCGTCGGCGAAGCTTCAGCATCGCTCGCCCTGGCCTCGCCCCTCCTCTTCACCGGTCCGCCTTCCTCTCCGTCCTCACGAACTCCTCCGCCGCGCCGAGCCTCTTCCGGCGCAGCGCCCGCCGACGCGCTCCCACCCGCAGCCGACGGATCCGCCGCGCCGCCGAACCCCCAAACTCCCTCTCTCCGATCGCAGCTCCGCCTCCGCTCTGGAGCGAGCTCACCGCCGCCCCTCGACTCCGACTTCCCCATCTCTCCCCTCCGCCCTGCGCTTCTTCTCTCTCTCCTGTGAGGGAAACCCCCACTTGACCGCCGGCCGCCTCCACCGCGGGCGCTCGGCCAGCGCCCCGCTCGGCCCACGACCCCGGCGAGGCCGCAAGTCAGCACCGACCGAGAACCGCTCCTCCGCGACCTTTCCCCCAGCCGTCCGCCGGACCACCGGACCGCCAAAGCCCCTCCGTTCACCTCACGTTCCTCCCTCTCTCACCTCTCTCGTTCCCCGCCTCACTCTCTCTCCCGCACCCTCTTCCCTCTCGCACGCTTCCTCTCCCTGCTACTCTTTTCCCCCTTTCTCATTTTTTTTTTCCTTTCTTCTTTCCAAGTCTTCTTTGGGAAGCAGCAGCTGAGTGTAAAGGTTTATTTTGGTTATTTTATTTATTCGACTTTTTTTTTTCTTTTCAATATTATTATTATTATTATTATTATTATTATTATTATTATTATTATTATTATTTGAGTAAAACAGTATATCTTATAATACTATTGATATTAATTATTATATATATAAATTTTATATGGTATACTTTGTAAAACAATATATGAATTTTTGGGACTTGATCCTATATATATTACAAGATGGGGCTTAAAAGCCCTAAAAATACTATTGTTATTTTGTTATGGCTTTTTGTCTAAACATGCATATATTTTGTATTGCTACAAATAAATGTATAAATATTATCCTGCATTTGGATTTCAAGACAGATTTAGAAAACCCTAAACATATTATTGATTATTTCTTTCTATTTAAAGCCATGACCAAAATAATTACTTTTGATTAGCCCTAAAATATTTTCTTGATTTTTTATTATTTAAAATTTTAACTAATAAAATGTAGTCCAAATTGTCGTACATATTTTCAAGTATGTATATAAAATATTTTTACTGAGTAAATTATAGTTTTCGACCTAAAACGATTTTTACTTATAAAATATTTTGGGATAATAAAATATAGTTTTCAAGGATTATAAATAGTTTTCTAAAATCATATCTATATTATTTATCAAACTTCCTTCGATTAACATCCAGTCCATGGCTAGTCCCACAACCCCTATTCCATTGCCAACTTTGTACTTTATTATGTCGACCCTAACTAATTTGACCCTTCTGGACACAATGGAACTGTCCTTGCCATCACCCGAGGTCACCTTGCATAGTTGTTGCACCGAAGTCGCAGTTCGTGCCACCTTGCTCATTACAGTACACCAGACGACATACCAGGCAAGATACCTTGCCATCTTGTACTTATATTTGATTCATGATATTTTATATGTTGCTAGTGTTTTACATTAGTAAGAGTGTGTCCAAGTATGGCTTGGGTGCCATCGATATGTATATCGATGTTTGTGTGTGTGCGTGTGTGTGTGGACCTTATGTGGTAGCTGACTTTTCCGATGTGTTGAAGTTATACTCCATAACTTCTTTAACCTGTTGACACGTCTCATACACGACACAAGAGTAAGGATCATGGAGTTGGCACGAACCTACGTATTCGACTTGCTACCGATACGGGCGGTTCGTGTGCCGGTTCATTTATGGATTAGCGGAGTCTAGATAGCGACTTGCATAGAGATATGGATCGCCAAGCCATGGATATAACTTGTGTGGTACATGGGCGGGGAAAACTACTGGGACGTATGAGCTAGCCCACAGCCTTCTAGTTGCCCGGTTATGGGTTCATGTTTTCCCTGTTATGGGTGTATCGCTAGAGGATATATCAATTGCACGGCCCTGACACGCGTCAGATATGGTCAGGAGGTATGCTAGCGATGCAAAGTATGGACTAGGAGATATATCCATTGCACGGCCCTGACCACGCGTCAGATACGGTCAGAGACGTATACTAGTTCACGCGAAAGCCTCTAGCGGATGCTATGCTTCATTCCTACCCACTTATACGTTCCAGTATAGTTTTCGACTTGCATTACACCTAGGTGGTTAGGTTCCATTGTGTTGGAGCGTGTGGTCTTTCCTTTGTCATGTTTCATTTACAGTTCATTATGGTATTGTTTTTATGTATCTTGTTACGTCCCTCTGAGGACCTGATTTTTCCCCAGGTGTGTGTTCATGTCTTCCGCAGGTATTCTAGCCAAGGCCGTGGTCTTCTCCATTCCTTCGAAGACGATTGCGCTTGGTTCGTCTTGCCATTTTATGGATCGATTCTTGCATATTTCTTTCATTGAGATAGTTGGTAGTGGACTTTGTCTCCGTCCAACGATTGTATCATAAATATTCAATTTGATTTTTATATGATTATTCTTTTCATTGTGGATGAAATTTAGTTTGTCTTGGATTACTGCATTTTACAGCTTATGTATACATACAAGGCCCATGTACTTCGTATGTATACAACTGGCATGTCTACGTTCAGGTCCTACGTATTTCGGGACTGGAACGTTACATGTTTTTGTGGCGGCCCATGCAGGTCTAGATAAATTGTTTAGTTACTTTACCATACCAAGCAAGCCTGCGAATAGGATTAGAAGTCTAGGATCTCATCCACATACTTGACCACTTTCCTCGATTCCATATTCGAACTATCGTTCGACTCATCGACTGCATCTTGCTTGATTCCTTCTATCATTATCTTTGTCGTTCCGTCGTGCTTGCTAGATATTGACCCTACTAGTTGGATGTCCCAAAACACCCTTAGCTTAATTCTTTTGAGTTGGGTAGAACACCCCACAACCCGACACACTCTTGACCATTAAGGAAAATATAAATAGTATCATCTATACTGTATAGACTAGAGAAATTTAACCCATTTGGTCAACCAAACATTGGACAAAAAAAATCGTAGAATAATGGTATAGGAATAAACAAGACTTAGATCCTTATGACTCTTAGACTATTCATATTTGTTTTCATTTCATCTACCATCGTGCCTATGTTTTTACTACCTTGATTAATGATGCTAATGTAGCCGAGTTTTTGCAAGCTCAATTCTTTATCAAGCTTGCTCATGACATATGTTATTGGATGCATCCACTAACGTATTGTCTACTCAGAACCGGTGCATGATGGTCTGATCAACCTAGTGCACTTTGGTTCGCTTTTATTTATCGTTCTACGTGGATGGGAACATAGCTAAACTTGTCCTCTAGAGATCCATCCACGACTGCCTTGAAAAATTCTTTTTGAATTATTCGGTCGCCTTTGAACCACGTATTCGTATTCGATAACGCCTCTTTCGAACTCTATCTTGCTTTCGCCACCACCTATTTTAGAAGGACGAAGGCGTTGTACTAGAACTTCCTCTAGCCTGCATATCAACTACTCATCCTTTTCTCGGCCTTATCATGACCTTCTAATCAGGTGTGAACCTAACTCGTTCTTTTAATCGTGCCATCAACCTACTCTTAAGAAAGCCTATCTTTAAATTCTCAAGTTTATTTCTCTTGATACCATGCTATTCTTTATTGCACGTTATCTCGATTAAACCTTAACCCTAATCATTTTCCTTCTGGCGTTAGTTAGCCATATCCATGAATTATTTTCGTCATTATTTGAAATCGCGATTTTCTAATGCATGTTTGCATTGAACGTCGTTTTTCTTTGCCTCGTCTAGTGACTTGATCGTATTCATTACCAATATACCTATGTGACCTCACCCACCCCTATTATTCTTAATTTCGAGGACGAAATTCTTTTAAGTTGGGTAGGATGTAAAACCCCTAAATTTCTACTATTTTTTTTATTAAATTTGGTACTGATTTAAAATTTTGTATTGTACGTAGCGTAGTCGTATTGTACGTCGCGCACCAATTTACGTTTTCCGTATTTTGCTCGTCGAGTGCGAATGTGTGCGAGGTACACCTTTTTAGAAAAACGATTTTTGATTATAAAATTTTATTTATGTAAGATAGTTTTCAAAATAATATGTGATAAGTATTTTTAATTATTAAAAGTTATGAGAAGAGGCGCGTCGAGATTTCCAAAAATAATAATTATTTATATTTTATTTTTATTATACAAATATTTGTAGTAGTTAGGAAAACCATTATTTTATTGATACTAATTGTGTGCAAGATGCATGAAATATATTTCATGTCCCCAATGAATTTTCGAAATACTAATTGTTTGGTCAAAAAGGTGTTTCAAATATTTAAATATACATACTTATTTTCGAAATTATTTTTAAATTAATTATAAAAAGATATTTTAGTTAATTATTATACTTTAAATTGTGGTTAGAATTATTGGTTTGATTTAAATAGTTAATTTAAGGATAAATATTTATCTATTGGATTTATTTGGATTTAAATTAAATTGAAATTGGATTTTGATTTAATTAATCTATTTTAATTAATATACGATTTATCTATGGGAGATTTAAAACCCCCTAAATTCTTATCCAACTGAAAATTCCTACATCCTATAAATAGGCAGGTACTCCTCCATAAATTTCTCACATCCACAAATTCTCCACAAAAATGTGTATCGTGTCCGTGTCCCCTCCCCGTCTTATTCCATAGATTACATATACAAATATTCCCTCCGTGTCGACATCCCGACACAATCGAATTCCTAATCCTATGTCCCAGCCTTCACCACCTCCGCCTCGACTTCCGGCCACGCCCGACCCCCTGCACTTCGTCCCCGACCACAGCCTATCATCACCACCCCATCGTTCCATGTTCACCGCCGTCTCGGCAAACAACCCGCCTCGCCACCCTCATGACTTCTATCTCGTGCCGATCTTCCGACTTTGGCCATCCCTGGCCAGTCTCCCAAATACCGAAACTCCACCGTCACAGACCTCCTCACCGGAGCCAACCCTCGCCAATGTTATTCCTCCACAGACTGACTTCCCCCACGCCCACCAACACCATGCCAGCAATTGACAACAACCACCATGTCACCAACAACACAGCCCCGCCTCCATTATCGCCACGGCCATCGTCGGTTGCGGCCACCCAAATCGCCACCAAAATAGAAATAAAGAAAAAAAAAAACTCGAACCCTAACCTCATCTCGCCGTCGCGCCTCGTCGTCGACGAAGCTTCAGCATCGCTCGCCCAGGCCTCGCCCCTCCTCTTCACCGGTCCGCCTTCCTATCCGTCCTCTCGAACTCCTCCGCCACGCTGAGCCTCTTCCGGTGCAGCGCCCGCCGACGCGCTCCCACCCGCAGCCGACGGATCCGCCGCGCCGCCGAACCCCCAAACTCCCTCTCTCCGATCGCAGCTCCGCCTCCGCTCTGGAGCGAGCTCACCGCCGCCCCTCGACTCCGACCTCCCCATCTCTCCCCTCCACCATGCGCTACTTCTCTCTCCTGTGAGGGAAACCCCCACTTGACCGCCGGCCGCCTCCACCGCGGGCGCTCGGCCTGCGCCCCGCTCGGCCCACGACCCCGGCGAGGCCGCAAGTCAGCACCGACCGAGAACCGCTCCTCCGCGACCTTTCCCCCAGCCGTCCGCCGGACCACCGGACCGCCAAAGCCCCTCCGTTCACCTCACGTTCCTCCCTCTCTCACCTCTCTCGTTCCCCGCCTCACTCTCTCTCCCGCACCCTCTCTTCCCTCTCGCACCCTTTCTCTCCCTGCTATTCTTTTCCCCCTTTCTCATTTTTTTTCTTTCTTCTTTCCAAGTCTTCTTTGGGAAGCAGCAGCTGAGTGTAAAGGTTTATTTTGGTTATTTTATTTATTTGACTTTTTTTTTTCTTTTCAATATTATTATTATTATTATTATTATTATTATTATTATTATTATTATTCGAGTAAAACAGTATATCTTATAATACTATTGATATTAATTATTATATATATAAATTTTATATGGTATACTTTGTAAAACAATATATGAATTTTTGGGACTTGATCCTATATATATTACAAGATGGGGCTTAAAAGCCCTAAAAATATTATTGTTATTTTGTTATGGCTTTTTGTCTAAACATGCATATATTTTGTATTGCTACAAATAAATGTATAAATATTATCCTGCATTTGGATTTCAAGACTGATTTAGAAAACCCTAAACATATTATTGATTAATTCTTTCTATTTAAAGCCTTGACCAAAATAATTACTTTTGATTAGCCCTAAAATATTTTCTTGATTATTTATTATTTAAAATTTTAACTAATAAAATGTAGTCCAAATTGTCGTACATATTTTCAAGTATGTATATAAAATATTTTTACTGAGTAAATTATAGTTTTCGACCTAAAACGATTTTTACTTATAAAATATTTTGGGATAATAAAATATAGTTTTCAAGGATTATAAATAGTTTTCTAAAATCATATCTATATTATTTATCAAACTTCCTTCGATTAACATCCAGTCCATGGCTAGTCCCACAACCCCTATTCCATTGCCAACTTTGTACTTTATTATGTCGACCCTAACTAATTTGACCCTTCTGGACACAATGGAACTGTCCTTGCCATCACCCGAGGTCACCTTGCATAGTTGTTGTACCGAAGTCGCAGTTCGTGCCACCTTGCTCATTACAGTACACCAGGTGACATACCAGACAAGATACCTTGCCATCTTGTACTTATATTTGATTCATGATATTTTATATGTTGCTAGTGTTTTACAGTAGTAAGAGTGTGTCCAAGTATGGCTTGGGTGCCATCGATATGTATATCGATGTTTGTGTGTGTGCGTGTGTGTGTGGACCATATGTGGTAGCTGACTTTTCCGATGTGTTGAAGTTATACTCCATAACTTCTTTAACCTATTGACACGTCTCATATACGACACAAGAGTGAGGATCATGGAGTTGGCACGAACCTACGTATTCGACTTGCTACCGATACGGGCGGTTCGTGTGCCGGTTCATTTATGGATTAGCGGAGTCTAGATAGCGACTTGCATAGAGATATGGATCGCCAAGTCATGGATATGACTTGTGTGGTACATGGGAGGGAAAAACTACTGGGACATATGAGCTAGCCCACAGCCTTCTAGTTGCCCGGTTATGGGTTCATGGTTTCCCTGTTATGGGTGTATCGCTAGAGGATATATCCATTGCACGGCCCTGACCACGCGTCAGATATGGTCAGGAGGTATGATAGCGATGCAAAGTATGGACTAGGGGATATATCCATTGCACGGCCCTGACCACGCGTCAGATACGGTCAGAGACGTATACTAGTTCATGCGAAAGCCTCTAGCGGATGCTATGCTTCATTCCTACCCACTTATACGTTCCAGTATAGTTTTCGACTTGCATTACACCTAGGTGGTTAGGTTCCATTGTGTTGGAGCGTGTGGTCTTTCCTTTGTCATGTTTCATTTACAGTTCATTATGGTATTGTTTTTATGTATCTTGTTACGTCCCTCTGAGGACCTGGTTTTTCTCCAGGTGTGTGTTCATGTCTTCCGTAGGTATTCTAGCCAAGGCCGTAGTCTTCTCCATTCCTTCGAAGACGATTGCGCTTGGTTCGTCTTGCCATTTTATGGATCGATTCTTGCATATTTCTTTCATTGAGATAGTTGGTAGTGGACTTTGTCTCCGTCCAACGATTGTATCATAAATATTCAAGTTGATTTTTATATGATTATTCTTTTCATTGTGGATGAGATTTAGTTTGTCTTGGATTACTGCATTTTACAGCTTATGTATACATACAAGGCCCATGTACTTCGTATGTATACAGCTGGCATGTCTACGTTCAGGTCCTACGTATTTCGGGACTGGGGCGTTACTAATTTAAATCCAAATAAATCCAATAGATAAATATTTATCCTTAAATTAACTATTTAAATCAAACCAATAATTCTAACCACAATTTAAAGTATAACAATTAACTAAAATATCTTTTTATAATTAATTTAAAAATAATTTCGAAAATAAGTATGTATATTTAAATATTTGAAACACCTTTTTGACCAAACAATTAGTATTTCGAAAATTCATAGGGAACATGAAATATATTTCATGCATCTTGCACACAATTAGTATCAATAAAATAATGGTTTTCCTAACTACTACAAATATTTGTATAATAAAAATAAAATGTAAATAATTATTATTTTTGGAAATCTCGACGCGCCTCTTCTCATAACTTTTAATAATTAAAAATACTTATCACATATTATTTTGAAAACTATCTTACATAAATAAAATTTTATAATCAAAAACCGTTTTTCTAAAAAGGTGTACCTCGCACACATTCGCACTCGACGAGCAAAATACGGAAAACGTAAATTGGTGCGCGACGTACAATACGACTACGCTACGTAGAATACAAAATTTTAAATCAGTACCAAATTTAATAAAAAAAATAGTAGAAATTTAGGAATTTTACACTCGCCGCCTTCAATCAGCCTCCCTCTGTGGCCGGTGTTTGCCACAACTGTGGTGACTCAGGACATTACATCAGATTTTGTCCAAAACCCCTGCACAGTCATTCAAATGATCGTGGACGGGGCCGCGGCGGACGTCGTGGTAGTAGAGGCGGTTATGCTGGTAGAAGGGAAAATTATTCTGGAGGACACAAAGCTAATCTGGCGGAGGAAGGGGGCGACATTCACCTGGCTGAGTTAACCCCTCTTGAGAAGGAGTTCCTCGCGAAGTTACGCAGCACGAAGCTAGGTTCGGACGATAGTCATGGGGCGTCATCTACCTCAGGGGACCACATCACTTGCTTTGCCCAAACCGGCACAGGTATACCTGCGCGTGCTCTTGCGGCAGCTGTCCACCAACCTGGTTGGATTATGGACTCTGGGGCATCTCGCCATGTCACGGGATCCCGCGGTGAGTTCCAGGACTATACTCACCTACCGACGCCGGAGAGCATTCAGACTGTTGATGGTAACTCCAGCCCTGTCCTGGGTAAAGGCACTGTCGCATGCACCCCTTCTCTCACTCTCACCAATGTCTTACATGCTCCGTCTTTTCCTGTCAATTTTCTTTCTATTAGTGCCATTATTCTTGATCTTAACTGTACTGTTTCCTTTGACATTCCTACGGTGACCTTTCAGGAGAAGGGGACAGGACGACGACTAGGGACTGGCACATGGCATAAAGGACTGTGGTACTTGGACAGGACTGGACTGGACAAAGCATTGGCATCTCTGGTAGCGGACACACCACCGGAAGATACACGACGCCGTGTAGAAGATAAATTGCTACTCCACCACCAGCATGTCGGTCATTCTTCTTTTAAAGTTATAGTCGCATGTATCCGTCCTTATATCAAAGGGCTAATAAAGAGAAGTTATTTTGTCATGCTTGTGAGTTGGGTAAACATACCAGAAGCACATATGTGAGTTCCGGTAGTAGAAGTTCGGCTGCATTTGATATGATACATTCGGACGTATGGGACCCTTGTCCTACAACCGGTATTAACGATTTTCGATGGTTCGTCACTTTTATTGATTGTTATACTCGCGTGACATGGGTGTACCTTATGAAGAATAAAAGTGACGTCTTTGAGGCATTTCGCGACTTTCATCGCCAGATAGAAACTCAATATGGCACTAAGATTAAGTGCTTACGGTCTGACAATGGGACGGAGTATACAAATAAGATGGTTGCTGAGTATTTATCCACTCATGGCATACTACACCAAACTTCTTGTGCCTATACACCGGCACAAAATGGTGTGGCCGAACGGAAGAACAGACACCTGCTGGAGGTCGCACGGACGATGATGTTGGCTATGAATGTTCCGAAACACTTATGGGGACAGGCGGTGTTAACGGCTTCTTATCTCATCAACAGAATATCATCTTAGGTATTGGACTGGAAGACATCGTTGGAGATGCTTACTGGTGCAACCACGTACACTGTTTCACCGAAAGTATTTGGGTGTATCTGTTTTGTCCAAGATAATAGGCCAGAAGTTGGCAAACTGGATCCTAGAGCGGTTAAATGTGTCTTTGTCGGGTACACGGCAACTCAGAAGGGATACGCATGTTGGAGCCCAGTTGAGCGAAAGATGTTTGTGAGCATGGACGTTACATTCAGAGAACTGGAACCATATTATAGTTCGGATGACGGTTCGGTGTTTGTTGACACACCTAACACAGCGGGTGTTAGATGTGAGGGGAAGAAATTAAGCCCATCTGTGGTGGTCGGATCGGTCCCATGCCCGGTCGTGAAAAACTGGACGAAATGGGGAGAAAGCGGTGACTCCGATACAGAAGATGAAGAAGATACATATGTTAAACAGGGGGAGCAACAGACAATGGAAAAGGAGCTCCAAGTCTACAGAAGGAGACAGCAGAAGTCCAGTACCGTGCCTGTACCGTGCCATGTGCCTTCTGTACCAAGTCCCTCGTCTACTCCTGCTCTAACTTTTGAAGATGTTGCCCCCGCACAGAATCAATCTGATTCTGATGCGGATCTCTCTGACTCTGATGGTATGATCTCTCCACCACCTATTGCTCCCTTAAGGAGATCTTCTCGCATCAATGCGAGTAAGGCTCCTAGTCGTTTTGATGATTATGAACATGATATTGTCAATTACCTGTCTTATTCTAATATTTCTTCGAATTATCGAGCCTTCATTGCATCATTAGACTCTACTTCGTTGCCCAAAAGTTGGCAGGAAGCAAAGAAAGATCCAAGGTGGAAAGCTGCAATGATGGAAGAACTTGGGACACTGGAAAAAAATAAGACGTGGAAGCTGGTTCCATTACCCAAAGGGAAGAAAACTGTGGGATACAAATGGGTGTACACAGTAAAGGAGACGTCAGAAGGAAAGGTGGAACGATACAAGGCGAGGTTGGTTGCAAAGGGATACACACAATCATATGGCATCGACTATGATGAGACGTTTGCTCCAGTAGCGAAAATGAGCACCGTAAGGACTCTGGTCTCCATTGCAGCAAACTATGGGTGGAAGCTATACCAATTAGATGTGAAGAATGTTTTTCTCCATGGGGACCTACAAGAAGAAGTGTACATGGAACTCCTGCCAGGGTGCTATGCTACAGAATTAGACGGAGGGATGTCGCATGGAAAAGTGTGCAAACTAAAGAAGTCGCTATATGGGCTCAAGCAATCTCCTCGAGTCTGGTTTGACAGATTCAGAAAGGCTGTTACAGGCATGGGA
This sequence comes from Iris pallida, assembly GCA_029216955.1. NCBI lineage: Eukaryota > Viridiplantae > Streptophyta > Magnoliopsida > Asparagales > Iridaceae > Iris > Iris pallida. The sequence goes on along the minus strand of JANAVB010002000.1, from coordinate 11,833,210 downwards.
TACTATCAAGCAAATGCAGATCATACGGTCTTTCTTCAGCATGCAAGAGGCCACATCACTATACTTGCTGTATACGTGGATGATATAGTAATCACAGGTAATGATGAAGCCAAGATCGCTAAGCTGAAGTCAAAACTCGCGAAGGAGTTCGAAGTGAAGGATCTAGGAGCGATGAAATTTTCTAGGTATCGAGGTGTGTGAATGCGAACAAGGAATTGTTCTCTCACAGAGAAAACATACACTAGATCTGCTGAAGGAGACAGGGATGCTGGAATGCAAAGCAGCAGTCACTCCAATTAACCAGAAGTGCAAGTTGGGAGCAGAAGCAGGAGAGCCAGTTGATCGTGAAAGATATCAACGACTTGTAGGGAGATTGATTTATCTGGGGCACACTCGCCCTGATATTTCATTTGCGGTGAGTGTAGTAAGTCGCTACATGCATGATCCAAGAACGGGTCATATGGATGCAGTATTTCAGATCTTGAGATATCTGAAAGGGACGCCGGGGAAAGGACTATGGTTCAAGAAGAATGGATGTATAGAAGTTGAGGGATACTGCGATGCAGACTGGGCAAGCTGCATAGACGATAGAAGGTCTACCACGGGATATTGTGTCTTTGTAGGAGGAAACTTGGTCTCATGGAGAAGCAAGAAACAGTCTGTGGCAGCACGGTCTACAGCTAAAGCAGAATACAGAGCAATGGCTTTAGGAGTGTCGGAGTTGCTGTGGGTGAAAGCGTTGCTGACAGAGTTGAAGCTGGACAAGGGAGCACCATTACGTCTTCTGAGCGATAGTCAAGCTGCAATAAGTATAGCTAACAATCTAGTTCAGCACGACAGAACGAAGCACATCGAGATCGATCGATTCTTCATCAAAGAAAAGCTGGAACAAGGGATACTGAAGATTGATCATGTTCGCTCAGAAGAACAAGTGGCAGACTGTCTGACTAAGGGTCTTAGTTCAGTAAGTCTGTCGAAGCTATGTAACAAGATGGGAATGATTAATATCTATCGCCCATCTTGAGGGGGAGTGTTGAGAACTAATAAGGGATTTAGTCCCACATTGGAAAATGTAATATGTAGAGGAGCTAGACTCCCTATAAGTAGTTGAGTAGCCCATCAATAAAAATCACACAACAATTATTCTCTACAAACAAGTATATATGTTTCTGCATACAACAGAGGAGGAGATTTTACAGGTGCTTTTGCTGGTGGTGATTTGTCTGCTTCACTTTTGTTTTCAGAAGTTGGAGCTTCAGCATTCTGTGATTTACTAGAAGCTGCATTTCCTTCATTACCAGCTTCAGCATTCGCCTCAAGCTTTAGGGTGTCCTTGCCGCTAATATTACTTTCTTGAAATAAACTCAAACCGTGGGACAAACTTCCATATGAAATGAAAAGTTCAAAGATGATAAGAGAAGGAATAAGAAGATTCAACAGAAATTACCAGAAATCGCAGGAAACATAAATATACCTCTTTGAAGAAATAACAAGCTTTCCATTTCTATACTCGGGTTCCTTGTTGTTCATCAAATGGTAAGACACTGCTGACACCACAATTTCTTCTACATAATTACTAAGAACCATTGTATCTGCCAGGCAAATCGAGCTTAAATCATCACAGTCGAGATCATTTGCAGTGAGTACTTCTGCAATATGGTTTCTATTATCCTGAATTTGAATCTTTTTCATGTCTTCTTCTAGTTGAGATTTCCAACTAACTAGATGGGTTTCATCTTCTGGAGGCTTGATCTCTATGTTGTAAGGGAACAAGGCGGTAAGCATCTCATCAACTTCTCCAAAGTCACCATCTGCATCCAAAGTTCTTGAACCAAGTATCAAGACTGGTGCAGAGAGCTTCTTTAACATCCTCTCAAACAAGGAATATATCCTTTGGGACTTATACAGAAGGTTCTCAACATCTCTTATATACAGGACAATGGGATTGTTTTTGGATACTGCAACAAGAACCTACATAACATAATTAGGAACCCACTTGATTAGGAAAAAAAAATCAAATTTAGACAACAAAAATAAAATGTATGGACTTTATCTAAGCAAGCTAATTCATTTTCATTATACAGTTAAGGCACAAAAAGAATAAAAACAGTACCTTGTAAATTGATTGTATAAGAAGCTTCTCATCGAAAGACCAGCTGCTTGTTCGTTTTAGAGAACCTAAATATCCAACCATGAAAAAAGTTAAGAGCCACAAGATATATATACGAGGAAAATGTTATTGAAAGAAGAAATATGCCAAATCATGACCAGTGATGCAGTCGACCAAACTTGTATACCAACAGGGACAAAAGCTCTATCCTATATACTGTCCTGATATCTTCCTATATACTATCCTAATGAGTGTTCTAAATGGCGGACGCGTAGGCGGTAGGTGGTCTCTCTCCGCACCGCTTTTCGGTAGGCGGTGGAGTAGGCGGCCAACGGAGGTTGGCGGCATAGGCGGGCGCCTAGGCGGAGTAATACATAACAAGATATTTTGGCCAAAAATATTTTGTAAGCATTATGAGCCTATGGTTCACTTTTACAAAACTAAAACTTTATAAATCTTCGTCCTACAACTTAGTTATGCATGGAACACCCTTAAAATATGCATATTATGCAAAAAAAAAAAAAAAGAAGTGGTGAAATAGTAAAAAAATGTTCAAAATGTATCGAGCGCCTAGATGGCGCCTAGGCGGTAGGCGGACTCTCTCCGCCGCGCACCCGCCTACCGCCGTTTAGAACCTTGCTACTCCTAGTATCCATTTCATTTTCTACTGCTCCAAAATTAAATTTGTATTTTTAAACATCGGTGTATCCGTATTCATGCAACAATATAGATCGAGTCTTACTAAATATAGCAACAGAGAGTGACGCATTTTCAAAATAATTAAGTTGATTACCCTGAAAAGGATGAAAGTATTATATTTGTCAAATTGTTTGCTGCATGCCACCAATTCCAACAGGCATAATTAAGCTAACACAGAATATGTCCTACAAAAGTATGATTCCAGCATCTCCTGAAAACTATGTCTATACCAAATTTGTGGTGGGATGTAAAGAGAAACTTGGAAACAGACCAAACCAGAGTCTGGGAGTCTGGATGGAGGCAAATAGCATTTGTTTTTGGCTTATTAGCAGACATGAAAAACCACAATTCCGGTCCTCAACAGAATTCCATAAAGAACGCAGAGGCTGACATCTATGCATGTAACAACATCTTTTGGTTGATCATTATTGAGAATTAATAAAAAAAACTGAATCACCACAATAGAGAACAAGTGCTATGCATTGGATGTTTCCATAAAATTACCATTTAACAAAATAACTGCAAGCTGTCTCAAGTTCATGAAAAATATATTTACATGTAAGTGTTCTTGAATCTAAATGTAGTGAAGGTTTAGTAGAAGAAAAGAACTCCTCAAAATACATTGGACTGAAGAGGTGCTGGATTGACTCAAATTCAGTTTTGGATATTCCTCGAATCAAGAAGAAGTTACAACTATCTCATTTGTTCCTATCTCAAGGATAATGATATTTTGGTTGAGAGGTTATATGGTTTTTACATGGTTGTTTCCAAATCAAAGATCTATGCTTATCTTTCTTCTCTCCCACATCTTATAAATAGAGGAAGAGAGGCTCAAATACCATCAACAATATCTTCAAAGTGTGAGAGTTAGTGTTTGAGAGCTTGAAGGTGATTTGGTGTTCTTTTTGGAGTTTGCAGTTCTACAACTAAGAGAACTTTGGTGATATTTCTCAAACTTATACCTCTTGATTATTATTAATATAGTTCTCCTTTCCTGTGTTTTTTCCACATCTTGGGGGTTTCCACGTAATTTTTGGTGTTGTGCTTGTGATTAATTGTGGTTAATTTGTCTCTTTTCCACTGCGTTTTTAGAAGCTTTTTCTAACAAGAGGCTCCCCATCATTATTAGCTATAAATGATATTGTACTAAACAATAACAAGATTGTATAACCTGGATTCACAGGACTGCTTTGTGACACTGCACTACCAATATCAGTTGAGACAGAGGCATTTCTCCGAAGCTTTGTCATCTTACTAGTACTGTCTTGACCCCTGAATACAGGAATATATAAATCAAAAAAAGGTCGAACAAGTAAGATGAATTATTAAATGCACTCCTTACAGCATTACCTTATATCTGCACTACTGCTCTGCCTACGCAGTGGACCTGCAGAGAAATAAGAGATGAACCATAACTTGACATGATAAACATGAACTGTATATACTGTATAGATCAAATTATCAGCAGCATCCATCAACTGGAAAACATACCAACGTTTCAAACAATTTTGTAGTGAGGGCTTTAAATCTATAAAAGAAATGATCTGTTTTTGGCATAAAAAATCTGGAGCCATTTAAGGTTAATATCAATCCAACCATTGTTCACTAAAGGTATTAACAAAATTAAATAGGACACCTTGATGGACGTATCCTTCGAGTTGTCCATAAGAAAAGCCTATCAAGCCACCAACTAGTGTAATGAAGTTCAATATTAGGAAAACGTGAATTTGTAAGCACTTAATGAATCTTCAAATCAGAAGGTCTGCCATCTTCTTCATCCACCCTCTTCCCTATCGATGTATCCTAGCAAGAGGTCAGGGTCTATGGACCTTCTATTGCTTCCTCCCTTGGTCCCTCTCCATACGTAATTTATTAAATGCAATTGTCACATTATTTCCTGAACATGTCAGGATTCAAGATCATGCCGAATCCAACAGTATGCAAAAAGGATAGTCATGCATTCTTCTAGTCTTTTCTCCTTGTTGATGGTCCATTTTCTCCTCTGTGGCACCGTCAAGACAATTTTTCGTTACAATTACCGGACTCATGCTAGTTGAGTTCATGTCCTCCAAAAAGATCTCGCTGGGTCTATAAGGTTAATTCTTGATTTAATGGTTCAGAGTAGTACTTCAACTTCAAGGCTCATACTGTGGCTCATTGTTTAGCTTGGGATTCATCTGTTACTATGAAACATTTGCTACATTATGACCATCTCATGACCATGGCAACGGTCACCAATAGCTATGCTTCTTAGAAGACTTTCAGTTTCCCTCTTCAGTCTTCTCATTGTCAACCTTTAGATATAGTTTGCAAGCCCAACTCCTAGGTTTCCTCATCCTCGTGAGCATTCTTGCAGATATACAAGCTCATCAGAGTTCCACAACAATGTTGCCAAGACAGGATTAAAATAAAAATATCCTTGAATCAAGGCGGAAACACTTGATCTCCAACATATGGTCTCACACCCAAGAATACACCCTTTTACCCGCTTAACGTAGGAAAGATCCCCTCATATGATGCTAAGACTAGGCCAGGAGTCAGCAAAGATGAACCTCATAAGATATAGAAAATAGGATTAAAGTACAGGCAAGTCTTATTGGAAATACAGCTTAAGAACTATCAAATTCCATGAGCTCAGTTACTTTATCGTGTTTTCTTGGTGAAACAGATTGTTAAAGGTGCTCCATGCTAAACCGACCTCATTATCTTTTCTCATTGTACTTCAAAAAATAAAAATAAAAGAATCGGAAAGAGAAATTATAAAAAAGGATATTACACTTTAAACCAAATTTAAATTACCAAATAATCATAATTATGAACTCTTTTCCATTTAACAAAACTAAAGTTTCAATTGTGCAAATTCAAGTTTCAAAGGACGAACTAATGGAAGCCTGCTTGTTTTAACCATGAGGTTGGAGGGAGAAAAACTTCTCATCATTTGTATGACTTGGTTTCAACCTACGTCACAGTTTTTATTAGAGCTTACAAATCGTCGAGTTGCTAATACACTCTTAAGAGAATATTACTAGACTTTTCAATATGTTATGGGTTTTGTAAGTGAAGTTTTATGTGAACAGACAAAGTACCAGAAACTACTATATTTTATCATTTTTCGATTTCTTTTACGAAACGTTTAATGGTTTCGTTTTGAATGGTAAATCTAGTGATCCAAATGTTCCAGATAGAGAAAACAAGAAAGCCTAGGTCTGAATCCTAAATCATATTCTTTCATAATTGTAACTTGAATTGAATGATGCTTGCATCACATAAATGTGAAATTGACAGTTAGATTAAAGAAACTTTTTACCATCATTATCTTGGTCGTAAGATCCAGGTTGTGATTTGTGATATCATGATAAGTCCTTGCTCAAGTGGGCTTGAGAACTTATTCAGCCTCTTATGATCGTCCCCATATTCAGGAATCATATACCGTAGTTTTCATAAATTTATTCTAGAATATTGATGATAGGAGAACCACAGGTCTAATCAGATTATGTAATCATTAAGAGAAAGAGCAGGTATATTCAGCAATAATTCGAACTAATGAAATAATACACAGTAAAAACCCATACATGTGTGTATAAGAGTTGATACCTTTAAGTTCTATCTGAGGTAGGATAGAAAATGATTCAAGTAAACCAGACATTTTCTCCAGTGCTGCCTCAGAGAAGGATCTTTTAAATAACTGCAAGGGGAAAAAAGAAGACATAATTAAATGAGAAAATATATCATAAACAAAGTTAAGTTAGTTACAGAGAACTGAGAGAAGCATCAATCTGAACTATTTCATATAACAATCTAGAAATGTGTATGAGACACATAACAACTAGGTAAATATTGCATGTGATATGCTGCACGGACATGGATACAACACGATTCGGTAAGGACACGATGACGCGGACAAGACACCTATTCAGGTGTGTCCTTGGAGTGTCCGGTATTTTCGATTCACGTCCGTCACAACAAAACCCACATTTTTGGAGTCTGTGCTTCGTAGTGCACATGCAAATAGTTCATAGTAGGAAAAAGGCAGGTTTTCAAATTTGTAACTCCAAAAGAAAAACCGAGGCTACCATTAATAGTGTGTAAATGTGCAAAGTTCACAAGAAAATAGGAACTATATGATAACAGCTATTAGAGATCTTACAGTAGCTTTGTTGCCACTGCCGTATTTGCTCTGTATCTGTAAGAAACGACCATTGCTGCTGTCAAAAACACTAATATGTAGAAACGATAATCAGGAGAAAAATGATTGCATCTACCAACCTTTAGTGAAAAGTCTGTTACATCTAGCAATAGCAGCTTTGCGTCAAAATAATGTGCTAGAGCCTTCGCAAGCATCTGCTGGTATAGCTCTTCAAATAGGGATATCTAGAATCAGTTTACACATAAAATTGACAGACACCAAACTCAAAGCCAATCTAGAGAACCGTTGGAAATATATTACCTGCAGGGCCTGAGAGCAAAATGGCACGACTTGCAGCAGAAAGGTTTCGAGTATACTTAGAAAAATCTGCTTGTTTCAAATGAACATAAGCTGCACTTGTCAAGACTGCACGGGTCTGCTCACTGCCATAATTCATTGACATCAAAATTGCTTTAGTCATCCATACAAGAAAGCACACACAAAAAACAAAGATAAGTAACAAACTCAAAGCTTGATCGTGGACTAGCGTACAGGCAATTAAATCCACAGTTATGTCTACTTGAGTTGAAACAAATCAAGATGAAAACAAGAAATTTACAAGTATATTTAAATTTTTTGATCTCCATAAGAAAATGCATTATATATGGCGACGAAATATCCACATTTTTTACGTTCACATGAAACAACAAAATAGTTGATATAGGCATCTGACCAAGCAATACCGTGAATAGCAAATTCCAAATATACAAATGTAACATTTAGACCATGCCTTACAAAAACACACAGATTCTTTTTATTTTTTTTTCATGGCCCAGATCAATATAGTCTAATACAGTTTGCACGACTTCAACTATACAGCTATACATTTCCATGATCTGGTGTTGAGTTTGTTGATACTCGCTAAATAATATCAAACAAAGGATTGAGAATGATAATTCTAAGGATTAGTATTGCCTTTACCAATGAGCTATGTTGCACGGACACGGATATGACAGGACACAGGAAGAACACAGCAACACTGACACAGCACATATTTTGGTGTGTCTAGTGTATCTTGGAGTGTCCGACATACATGCTATACATGTCTGACACGACATGGCTCAGATTTTTGGAGTGTCTGTACCTAGCAAATGAGGAATCACCTCAAGTATCAAAGGATGGTGAAGAATAAAAAAGCAAACAATAATGACCACCAAAGAATGAATAAGAAATAGATGTAACATACAATCCTACATCCATTTTCTGCATCTTTTACATGTAAAAGAAGAATACTAAAACAAAATATTAAACATATCCTATGATAACTAGACCAAACATCCTAATACATCATACACGTGTTCATATGAAAATTTAAATAGTTGGATCTTCTATAAGTTGAGAACAATGACCATCTAAACAAAATTTTACACTTTACTTCCTGAAGCTAGAAGTTCCAGGAAGTTACAAATGCTTGCTTACGTGCATTTCATAATCTAAAACAATTTAATATCTTTTGAAGCTAGAAATTACAGGAAGTTTCAACAAATGCTTCATCATGTGCATATAGTATAAAACGATTTAAACCTTCTCAAACTGTTACTCCAATAGTACATAAGACAACCAAGGTTACAGTTATCTTTCTGCAAGAACAGCTCTCCAAGAAAAACAATCACTAACATAAGGTTGTCTTGGTTACCAATTGAAAGCTCAAGTCATTAAGCAGTGGGCAAGGCCATTTTTAGATCTCCCTTGTTAGGTAGACAGCACATGTACCTTTTATAAGGAAAAGGCTAATGTGCACTTAAATACCATGAATTATCACGTTTTGGGACTTCAATACCATATACTATTTTTATTGGCAACTTGATACTGCAACTCAAACTTTATTTTTCATTTTTTAGGGACAAAAAAGTTCCAAATTATCCTGTGCCAAAGCCTGTGACTACTGGTAAGTTAGACGGTAGGCCAACGAAGGGAGTAACTAGTAAGAACTTAAAAGCCCACGGTACCAACTTCCAAAAAACTGCCAGAACGTGATGAAAGTACTTGGTATTTAGGTGCAAATTAGCCTATGCATGGAAAGTGTCGGAAACATAATTACTTTGATAACAGGAGTTACAGGACATACATTGAAAATTAATCCTAACAAGCACGAACACACCAAATATATGGGCAGTGCCGGGTCCGACACGTATCAGACACAGGCAGGACACTCCAAAATATACTAGGACAAACCAAAGTATGTGTTGTGTCCATATTGCCGTGTCGTGCCCTATCCATGTCATGCAACATAGGATTAGTCTCTAGTAGCAGACCAACAGTGTAACAAACCAAGTAACTACAATCCCCTGTTCTCCTTTCAGCAACCACTTTCTGAAATTTACCTTGTGCAAAAGCTCTCTCTAACCGACGCCAAACCAAGGTTGTGAAAAGAACTAGGCGCTAGTCATGCGGGCCCTAGAACCTAGCCCGTATAGGCGGTCAAAAATAAATAATAAAATTCAGAAAACCTACTGAAAATTGAAGAAAAAATTCATAAAACCTCAAAACATGCATAGTATGACGTCATGGGGTCTAGGCAGGCGTCTAGGCGGACATCGGGCAGGCACCACGCACCTAACGCCTAGGCGCCGCCTAGACCGCCTTTTAGAACAGTGCGCCAAACTCTGCCAAGAATTCCATTCATGTGCAAGATCAGCAACAACAAATGAGTAATTTTCAATTAGTTCCAAGTTCCAAATAACTTTGATATCGTTGCCAAAAGTGTAATTTTTTAGATAGTACTCGATCTTTTGCAAATTTATCACTCATAATAGATCGATGGACCATATTACCAACTCGTGATCATTAAATTTGAACTACTAACAAAAGAATTAAATTATCTTTTTAATGAATATATAAAGAAAATACCAACAATTATTTTTGAAGAAAAATGTCAGACAAAGATACGGCCATGACCATTTTTCACTTGGAGTATATATAGGATTGGATTTTCATATATTGATGAGTGGCTGATTTGGTGAAATTGTACAGTAAAAAAGTGTGTAGGCTCGATTTTGTGGCAAAACCTTGTCGAGGTGGAGATATGAAGAAAAATGTAAACAAAATAGGCCCATGACCTTTTTCAGTTGGAGCGTATACTTAAGATTGGATTTTCATTTATTGGATTTCCAATATATATGATTCCATATATTGGATTTCTGTATATTGGATGTCCATATATGGACAAATTAATATAAAGAAGGGACCTAAAGGTTCTCTTTGAATGAAAGTTGTTGAATAAGTCCAACACAAGAGATTAAAAGTTGTTGAATAAATTCAACACAAAGTTTTTTTTTTTTTTTTTTTCCTTCTTTATCTTTGTGATAAAGAGTTCTTTCGAGCAAGGAGAGAAGTGTCGAGTTTATAGTGAAACTAAACCACCCTCGTCCGTTGATGCAGGCATCTTGGCCGAACCACGTAAATTCTTGTCTTTACGGTTATGAATTTTCTCTAAGATGTTCTCTAATTTCTTGGATTTATTTCCGTTGTGTCCCATATTTTTCCAGACTTATATGCTACAAAACGACACTTAAGCAAATACTTAGTTATTATATTACAACCTGGCGCCAAGCAAGAATAATTCCCGATTTAAACTAAAGAAAGCACTAGTGAACTATTTCTTTAGATCTAATTAAAGAAAACAAACAAAATCAAAGTTTTTTTTCCGAAACCTTAGATAGTAGGGGAACTCGTCGAAGGTGACGGTGCTGTCCTTGCCATCGACCACCTGCCGCGCCAGCTCCGCCTCCATCCTCTCCGCCGTCAGCCCAGATCCTTCGGCGTTCCATCTCCGGCCGGAGGCCAGCCCGAGACCCACGCCGACCCCGAGGCCCATGCCTAGGGCTGACATCAGCAGCTGCTTCTGCTCCATCACCAACTTCTCCTCCTCCACCTCCGCCTCCGCCGATTCTTTGCTTTCTTCGGAACTTAACTCTCCCTCTTCCCGACTTTAACATGCACAGAAACAGCAAAGAAGCAATCTTTCCTTCTTTCTCTCTTCTTCCTGTTCGGAGAAATGGGGAGAATGCGAGAGTAGGAGTATTTATAGATGGGACTCCTCTTTTCTTTTCTTTTTTTCCACTTTATTATTATTTAATGGGAGCGAAAGGGAGGGAGGGAAGGAGTTAGTGGGGGCCGGACGTTGACGTAAGATCGACTAGGAGCGGCTATTGGGACACGTTGGGTTTGGTCGAGGAGCCGAGGGAGGGACACAGGACAAATTGTGGACTGGAAATTCACGTGGGGGCCTCCCCTCTGCTAGCCTAGCCTAGTAGGAATGGGAATCTTTCTTTATGGGCAATTTGAGATATTTTATGACCACCTATGGTGGGCTCAAGTTGTTGGTCATGTACAATAGCGTATGAGAAATGATATCCGACCCTCAAAATTATTTTTCCAAACTATTTCTCATTAAGCATCTGACATCACATATTAAATAATACAAAAAAAAATTGTACAGGATAAAAAAAATTCAAAAATTATAAAAAAGAAAAAAAATTTAGGATAATTACGGAGGGGAAAATCACATGCCAAGTAACTTGACGTGGCAAGGCCGGGGGGTGGGGGGGGGGGGGGGGGTGGGGGGGGTTGGGGGGAGGGGGGGGGGGGTTGGAGGGGTGGGAGGGCAACTGAATTGGCGTGGGAAGAGTGGGCTCCAACTAGGGAGGGCTGGCGCCAAATCAGATGACGTGGGGGGGGGGGGGGGGGGGGGGGGGGGGGGGGGGTAGGCACCAACTTTTGTTGCAGAGGGCAGGTTGTTGCGGGAGGGGGGGGGGGGGGGGCACTAGCAGCCAGCAACGACTATATTTCAACGTATCTATGCACGCCAATTCACTTGGCATGGACAAATTTTATTTATTGCTCCGTTACCTCTCTCTTCACACCAACACATCACATAAGCTCTTTTCTCCTTCTTGAAGCTCCCTCTCCTATCACAGAAGCTAGACTCTCCTGTCTTCACACCACCACACAGAAACTCGACTCTCCTCTAGCTAAAAATTTGCAAAGTCTTTCTTCTTCTTCATGTATCATAGCATTAAATATTATGCTCGCATGGAGTTAGAGTAAATGGATTATGTTACGAAGGAGGTGAAATCCAACTTTTTACAACTTTATCGCAATATTACTTTAGATAATTTATGCATTTTTATTTCTGAATTTTTTTCTATTAGTTACGAATTTATTTTAAAGTCTGTTTTTGGTTTTACATGTTTAAAAAAACATGAAATTTTATTCTTGAGATTAATTTGCAATTACCATATATTAGTTTATATGTTACTCAAGTATCATCATTTGTTAATAGAATTAATGATGAATTTATTTCTAATTACCAGCATGTTAATACGGGTGCTAATTCTTCTTCTCAATCAATTGCTCCCTTGCTAGATGAATATGATCACGATGATGATGATGATGATGATGATGATGAAAATACAGGTTATGAGATAGATGATGATGATGATGTTGATAATTCTAACACTCCTGAATTATTTATAGGAAAAACATTCGACAGTCGTTCAAAATTTAGAAGTTTGTAAGTAGTTTAGCAATTCAGCATAATTTTAGTTGTCCAGCTAGTGCTATGAATAATATGCACTTGTGATTAATAGAATTGCAATTGGAGAGTATATGCCAGACCCATTGGAACAGGCCAAATAGTTAAAGTTAGTACATTAGAAAGTCGTCATTCTTGTTTAAGTGAACTTAGCACAGGACATCATCGCCTAGCTACAGCTGCATGGGTTAAGACAAGAATAATTGATGTAATTAGAGATAATCATTCATATAGTGTCACGACCCGCACCCGCTTTTCGGATACGAGACGTGTCCAAGCCAGCCTACGCCGCAGAATCGGCAGTAGAACGCTGTCACGACCATAATGCTCAATATCACATGAACATAACATTTATTGCTCATTCACATTTCTAAATTTATTACAACATTTATATTTAAAGAAAGTACAAGGTTCTACAATTAATAAAAATGATACCACATCTATCTAATTTCTAGATTTCTGCCTGCAAGTACACCCATATCTTCCAATACTAAGTGAAGCCACAGCTAACCTGAAAATTGTTGGTTTTCAGTCAGGAATGGAACAAGCACACAAACCGACGGCAATACGAAAATACAATAGAATTCAAGACATAAAAATAACATATGTGAAATAAAACTAGAAAATAGCTGATGTCATGGCATGTCTAGAAAGCAAGTAGGTAACTCCACAATAAGATGTATCAACTGATGAAACATGTAACTAGGATGTCATGGCAAGTGGTAAAGAAAACAAGTAAAAGACCTATGTGTTTTGAAATATCTTGTTCGACATGTGAACGACTAAAGGGTAAATCTGGCACCCCGTACGTGAATTGTGCGACTGCTATCTGACAAAAATAGACATTTTGGGGATATTTCTGGGTAGTCCACATGTCTACTAAGATATTTTCTCGCCCAGCTAGTACTCATGGAATCCAGTCGCAAACATGGTAATCATGTAAAAGACAGTCACGAAGTATAAACAAATCCATGATACTAATCCGTGTGATAATGTGTCATCAAGCAAGAGAGCATATGTATAAACATGAAATGAAAAACTACTATGAATCAAAAGCAATCGGAAAGTGCACTTGCCTGTGGTCCTGAGCTGTTGGTAAGTTTCAGAGTCTGAATCCAAGTCCACAAAAACCTATATTTAGCATCAATTTGATTAATAGATGTAATATGGAAATTCAAATGTTGTGTTATTAAGCTTCTAATTCCTATCTTGTAATCCCCTCTTTGGTAAAATCCTTTATAGCTATTACTAACCATGCATACTTAGTACTCTCACTTTCTTTCCAAATTGATTTCACCTTATATATATATATATATATATATATATATATATATATATATATATATATATATATATATATATATATATATATATATATATAACTTTCTTTCCAAATTGATTTCACCTTATATATATATATATATATATATATATATATATATATATATATATATATATATATATATATATTGGTTGTCTATTTATTGGCTTGCTTGCATACACCTGTATCCCTACATCTGCCCTTAACCCTGTATGCTACCAACCGTCATGTGTCAAGTAAACCAGGATATGCAACTTTGGTTTCCCCCATGGCAAGTTGACCCTAGATTCAACTCGGTACGAAGTGTCAATTTTTACAAGTGTCGAACTGCTATAAGTGGGAATTGTCATTAGTGTTGCCTAATGCCCAGTGCAACCTGATACACATCAGAGTATCAAATGTTGCACAAGACACTCAATTCTCTGGTGATAAAATTGTATGCCACTAGAGTAAGGCCCTTCTCTCTTCTCAGATTCATTGATAAAAGAGGAAATGGAAGAAGAGGTGTCTGTCACTATGCAAAAATGGTTCCCCCAATTATTTTTGTTCTCCCCTCTAGCACAGGATGGCAACAGGTAAGAATAGGCATTACTGGTATTACTGTACAGTTAGTCTACTAATGGGATCATGTCACGACCCGCACCCGTTTTTTTAAAACGGATACGAGACGTGTCCAAGCCAGCCTACGCCGCAGTGTCGGCGGTTAGAACGCTGTCACGGCCATGAAGATCAAAATCACAAATAATGCTCATTCACATAATTAATTTAACTTACAATATTCACAAGTTTTACATTTGCAGAAAAATATAAACTTGCACAAATATTTGAATGACTACAAGTCCACTATCTAGCTAGTCTCTAGGCTTTGTCTGCAAGTATACCCGTCACTCCCAATGCTAAGTGAATCCACCGCTAACCTAAAAAATATTGGTTTCCAGTCAGGAATGGAATGAGCACAATTCACTGAATGCAATTTCAAATAAAGAAAATGACTATACAACAGAGGTTAGACATCAATTACATGTTTTTGAAAATAAACAGGAAATACGAAAAACCAATAGCAAATAAATAGACACAAAATACTTTTCCCAACTGTTAGAAGTACCTTTGATATGTGATCAGTCTGGGACACTACACCGCACGGTCTACGAGGTCACTTGCATAAAAAATAAGCACTGTCTACGATGTCTACTTGCAGAAAAATAAGCAGTCTACGATGTCGACTTACAGAAAAATAAGCACTGTCTACGATGTCTACTTGCAGAAAAATAAGCACTGTCTACGATGTCTACTTGCAGAAAAATAAGCACTGTCTACGATGTCTACTGCATGAAAATAAACACTGTCTACGGTCGGATCACACATCCTTGGTACTTCTCATTTTCGACTCAATAATTTATAATAGAGTATAAAAATCACATAACAAATGGCCAATCAATGAAATATAGTAAATATCAATATCGAAATACAGACAATAAACTATACTCGCCTGTGGTCTTGTGCCGGTGTAACCGATAATCTGAACCACTCAGAATGCCACAATAGTCAAAACTCATACAATAGTCCCCGAAAGCTGAAATAAACATTACCAATGTTCTCAGAATAGTCAAAATAGCTAGGATTGCCTATCTTTAAGTCCAATTATGGACACAGGGGCAAAACGATAATTTTGGGTCAAAACGGTGTCCGTCGTTGACCCGCTTTACACCGAAAAGTGTGCCAGAGTCAATGGTCTCTAAAGTCATCAAACCATATGTCTACGGATCCAGTTTTCCAATAAGAACCCAACCGTATGTCCAAAGTTGGATTCCGACGGGCCGTGCACAAAATCGCCCGTTGAATCGGACCGTGGGGCCCGCAAAACGGCGATCCAATTAACTGTCTCAGAATCGGACCAAACTTGGCATACAGGACCAGAAAAACGATACGATCCTGTTGGCATAAGTTTCATCTCAATTTGATGAGCGTGCACAAAGTAATTGAGGAATTTGTACAGAGGTCGATACGGTAAATTTTGACGGATACGCATCAAATCCGTCGTGCACACGCAACCAATTTGAATTCCGTCAAAGCCCACACGTCCACGAAGCCGATATGCAGCTTTCGATGCTTTCGGTTCGTGACCACGTCGCCCGGATTGGCGGGACGCACGTCGTATCGAGAGAATTTCTAAAGTTTTTAATATATTAAATAAATTTTTCGAAATCTTTGGGGACTGTTTATTCGGCACACATTGCACGAATACAGAAACAAAAGAAGGGTTTCCATCTCCTATATATTGTCTATAAGTGTCTTCAAATAGAATTTTGAAATCGTGCATGGATTGGGAGGAAACTGGCCGCGAACTAGAGTAGTCGGACTAGTTTTGCTGTCTTGTTTCGACCGTTTTTTTTGGTAAGTTCGTGTCGATTTCTCGTCGAATCCGAGTAGGTTCAATAAGAACTAATTGATAGGGTTTCTAGATGGTTATATAGGTATCCTATAGAATTTTACGAAGTCGAATTCCGTGGAATATTCAGAGAGATATGCGATGACAAAGACGTAACTTTTCGCTCGCAACCACTGCTGCTGTTCAGCGCTCTGTGCGCGCGCGCTGTCGGGTCTCCGGCCAGCGGCGCACGGCGGTGGCGCAAGTGGGAAGGGCTTCGCCTGAGGTCGGCGCTGAAGGTTGGATTAGGGTTTTAGGGTTTCTCCTACTCCCGATCTCTCTCTCTTATATATGAGTCGGCATGGAAAAAATTCGGCTGTGCAAACAGAGGATCGGGCCTGTGCTCGGTTTGGGATTGTTTCCTATTGGGTTTGGGTATCTGCTGATTCGGGTATGGGGAAATTTTGGGCCGGGCTTTGCTGGAATCCTGGGCCTGGGCTATTTTTCTATTCTTTTCCTTTTTCTTATTTCTATTTCCTTTTTTTACATATATATATATATATATATATATATATATATATATATATATATATAAGTACATGTATACATATATGTATACATATATACACACACCTTATATACATCTATATATTCACATATACACATACACATTTATATATATGTATAGATACATATATACACCTATATACATATATTTATATATATATATACACAAACATACACTATTATATTATATATATATACATACAAATACATATATAATATATATATATACATTCACACACACGTATATAATATATATATATATATATATATATATATAATATATATATATATATATATATATATATATATATATATATATATATATACATATATTATATATATATATATATATTTTATATATATATATATATATATATATATATATATATATATATATATATATATATATATTATATACGTACACATACACATTTATATATTATATATTTATATATACACATATTTCTTTTGATAAATAATAAAATGAAAATAACTAATAATAATAAATAATTTATATTTAATAACCACAATAATAATATTAACATTATGTGACCTCAATAATAATAATAATAACGAATTTCAATAAATCGATAATGGCGTATATACCATTACGCAATCTAATAATCTCAAATATGCACAAGGACCTATTTATACAATAATGATATTTATAATATTTAATTAACTAATATTTAGAAAATATTTATTAAATCATTAAAACGAAATACAACACCCTCATACCCAATTCCACCAACACGAATGTTATTGGACGTGCCACAGGACTACATAGGCTTGGCTCAGTTCAGGTCCAGTCTAGGCTAACATGGTTTAACCGGTTTCCCTAAACTTAATAATATAATTTAATAATTAAATAAATCTTCGGTAAGACGCAACTTGGCCTGGTTTTTCTAGTTAGGACATCACTATGGCCCGGTCTTTCCTACCAGGGCTAATACACTAGTCTAAGCACGCCATTGCACTATCCGTGCCACGATTTCTAGTCACCTTGTACTCCAAAACTCCACCATGGCTAAAGTCATCCACCGTAATAATTAACTAAATAATTATTTATATAAATTATAAAAATCACCATTTAATTCAAATAAATAAATAAATAAATAATATATTATCAAAATTCCGGGAAGAGGGGTTACAAATCTACCCACCTTAAAATAATTTCGTCCTCGAAATTCTAATTTGTAACTATTCCTTAAATTCAAAAAGAAAATCTACCATTACCTTAATCTCCTCGAAATTTAATTCCTCAAAAACAGTTTATATCCTCCTCCTAGCCATTTTGCAACTACGAAACTCCGAGGACTTCTACCCACCTTTGGACACACTACTCCCTCAAAGCTATGTCACATAAAATTTTATAATCTTCCAACTACTTGCTAAAATTTTCTACAAATAGATATCTACTGTTTTTGGCCTCTATAATCCTCCCTTATCTATCAAACAGCCCAAAATCTAACAAGCAACAAATTACATAAGTAGCTAAGAATTTTTTTTGTAAATTCTAATAAGCATGACCATTCATCTCTCCGTAATAGAAAGGACAGGGAAAAAAATAGGAAGAATAATTGAGAGCAATTATGAAGTTTCAAGAGCGGTAGAGGGAATCCAATGATGCAGATAGAATAAAAGTCTATAAACCATCGACTTATTTGCTAGAGTGGGCTACTCTAGTCTTGTCACTTGCTAAATCGAAGAACCCTTCGTTTTTTTTAGAGGGGCTTGCAATCCATGCAATACGAAAAATTTTGTTCTCGAAGTTCTAAACAAGATTCCAAAATAGAACGGAATTTGAGAAATCAAGATTGTGATCTTTTCCGTGGTTATTTAAAAACACAAGCAATGGTTATAAATGCAATACAAGATCGTTTCGTGACTTCCAAGTAGATGGAGTAATGGTCACGAATGACCCCGCATTCTAAGAGGTGGAGACTAAATAGTAGGTATAGGGACCTATTCTAAGTAATCCGATTTTATAGTCCAAATGTGATGGTATGCATGGATGGATTTTACTAGGTCTTAATGGGTTCCTGATTGGACATTGGATGAACCTTGGGTTTTAATCTATATTGACTGGACAAGATCCTAATGATAAAACTACTTCTACTAGATTAGGGTAACCTAGAATAGGTTTATACCTACGTGGTTGAGCTAGTTGGGTAGTCGGATTGGTTAAATAGGTTCTGTAAGCCCTGAAGATGCGCCTTCCGTGACTTTTGTGTTTAAGTAGCACGAGAAGACACAATTGAATGGCACACTAGTGACATGTGCGTAGTGGGCTTTGAGTAGACCACAACCATATATTGGGTCGAACGGTTTGAGTCAAGGTTGAGTCTCTAATTGTAGTCGGGAAGTTTATCGGTATTCTGGTAAGGGTTATATAGCTAGTCCCTTATACCTGAAAGTTGTACCATAAAAATAGATTATAAGGGGACGTGTTTGAGTGGGACATGATATACCTAGATGAAGGTGGACTCGTCTAGATCTTGCTTGTAAAATTTGTTGGAAGGTAACAGCTGGTCTCGTGCTCCGATTGTTAATGACACGATCGGGGACACAAAATGATCTAAATGGAAAGTGGGAGTCCAATGAGACACTAACTATCATCCTAATGGAAATCATTCTAATTAATCGATAATCCTTGCATACCCCAAAATTCTAGAAGGCTTACAGTCTACCCACCTTAGAAGTTAGGACATGGTTCTAGGAATATTAAGGTTAGAAGAATTTTGAAATTTGGATACCGTACCTCGACTCTTGCTAATAAAGAATAAGGCACGGCGTAACTAGATACGGTATATATAAGTCAAGTCATGGATCGTTCCTCAATAAGTGGAAAACGAGTGTGTACAGTGACACATGGTCGATAAAATAGAATGACCTACTCGTCCACAGTATACAAGAGTTATTGGCGGGGTAACCAACTCTAAGGCACATCATATGAAAAGATTTCTAACAACTGTGTCATGAATTTCTATGGGGGTCAACCTCCCAGACAAGTGTCACAAGGTTCTAGGGGTATGGGCTTAAGGATTGCTAGTTAAAGCAAGCTTTAAGCAATAAATTAGAGGCTCACAACAAATTGTTTTCTTGAGAATAGATAGTCTCCTAGGTTGGCATCTTGACTAAGGGTAAAACCCTAATCATTCTCAAATTCAAATGGCTAGAAGGACCCAATAGTAGTTTGGGGGTCGAGAGGAGAACGAGTAACTCAATCTCCTGGCTGGCCGATGGTAGTTATACTTGTGTATACAACTATCATAGCCATGGGAATACTCTGTATCTCTCTACCAATTATGAGCTTTCGTCTTTCCAAATCAGTGAAAGACAAAAACAATAGAGTTCAAGGGAGATGTCACTGAATACAATTACGTGATTCAAAGACGAATGTATAATTCAAGAGGAATTGTCAATGCAGTCGCGAATGAGATCCTAGAGACATCTACATCTTAATCCACGTAGGTTAATCAGAGGGAGAGCGAACCGGGTGCACTACGGTTGATCAGACCGTAATACATCAATTCTGATTAGGCAATATGTTAGTAGGCGTCCCCACTAAACATATGTCTTGAATCAAACTCGAGAACATAGTGAGCTTGCAAATCTAGGCTGTAATAGCAATATTGGTCAAGATAGTCAAAATACACGTATACAAGATTTTTGAAAGAAAGCACAAATAGTTAGAGTTTTGTGAGAATCAAACCCTTCCCGGTGTTCTTGCTTATACCGTCATCCTACTACCTTCTTATCCATAAGGCCTTGGTCGACTAATGGGTTATGGTCCTCCAAATTCTATATTCAAGGTAAATCTATTAGTGTTAGTCAATAGGTCACAGGGATCAGGGAAAGCTAGGTTGAGAGACATGCTACCCGACCTACAGATCTTTCATTAGTATTGGCTTTGGATCCTAGTGAACATACAGGGCATTTTTCTATCTGGTAATCACATATGAATTTATTTTACCGAGGATTATGTCTTGCCCGTATAATCGGGTTGTGGTAAACCCTTGGTTTCATGATTCAGATGTGATATGCTACCCGATACTCTACCTTATATTGACACAAGGGTGACTACGGTCAAAGAGGACCACTAGCCCTAGTTTTTTGTAACATTCTATAACCTATATTTCCTTAAACAAATTCAACTCTAGGGGTCGTGTCTTGCCAGTGCGCTGCTGGCTGCAGTGAATCCATCGTCTCAAAAATTCAAATAAATGGCGGCAGTGCGCTGCTATCCTGCCATTATGAGTTAACTAACATCCCTTTAGCTATATCTGTAAAAATTCATAAGCTTCTAGAGATTCAAACAAGTGGCTATGACGTAAAGCATAAGTATTTGTCCTATCAGTCACAACCTTTAAAATAAAAGATTGAACATGGAGGAACAAACCGAGGACAAAAGAATTACAAATATTCTGGTATCTATTTCATGTATATCCAAACCATTGAGGAAAAACTTTGAATTAAAACTAACTCGAGGTTCGTATAGGGATAACAATAATCAGAATTTATACAAAATAATAATTCCTAGGGCAAATAGAAACTACACAGGCAATTCGACTAAGATATGAGGATGATATCTAAGAGGAAAAGAGAAGGATTTGCACAATTCCCAAGGTTAGATCATTACCTCTATGAAGCCCTGTCTCACCAAGTGAATAATCTATCCACATTGGATTACATCGTCATATCAAGGGATAATAGTGTACCTATGGGGATCTGACAACTATTAATAATTTCTCATCTATATTGCATGGCCTAGACTACCCATCGGTAAATTTGTATAAGGGACTCCTAGTCCTAGTTATTCTCTTAAATTAAATTAATTCCTAATTCGTGAATGAGCATTTCCTAGTCGCAGGCTCACAATAGTATGACTAACTTAAGTACTATCACGAGTTCGCATGATTTGCGAAAACAGACCTGCATGGGCCACCACAAAAACTTGTCACAACCCGCACCCGTTTTTTTTAAACGGATACGAGACGTGTCCAAGCCAGCCTACGCCGCAATGTCGACGGTAGAACGCTGTCACGGCCATAAAGATCAAAATCACAAATAATGCTCATTCACATAATTAATTTAACTTACAATATTCATAATTTAACATTTGTAGAAAAATATAAACTTGCACAAATATTTGAGTGACTACAAGTCCACTATCTAGCTAGTCTCTAGGCTTTGTCTGCAAGTATACCCGTCACTTCCAATGCTAAGTGAATCCACGGCTAACCTGAAAAATATTGGTTTCCAGTCAGGAATGTAACGAGCACAATTCACTGAATGTAATTTCAAATAAAGAAAATGACTATACAACAGAGGTTAGATATCAATTACATGTTTTTGAAAATAAACAGGAAATACGGAAAACCAATAGCAAATAAATAGACACAAAATACTTTCCCCAACTGTTAGAAGTACCTTTGATATGTGATCAGTCTGGGACACTACACCGCACGGTCTACGAGGTCTACTTGCATGAAAAATAAGCACTGTCTACGATGTCTACTTGCAGAAAAATAAGCACTGTCTACGATGTCTACTTGCAGAAAAATAAGTACTGTCTACGATGTCTACTTGCAGAAAAATAAGCACTGTCTACGATGTCTACTTGCAGAATAATAAGCACTGTCTACGATGTCTACTGCATGAAAATAAACACTGTCTACGGTCGGATCACACATCCTTGCTACTTCTCATTCCTGACTCAATAATTTATAATAGAGTATAAAAATCACATAACCAATGGCCAATCAATGAAATATAGTAAAGAGCAATATCGAAATGCAGACAATAAACTATACTCGCCTGTGGTCCTGTCCTGGTGTAACCGATAATCTAAACCACTCAGAATGCCACAATAGTCAAAACTCGTACAACAGTCCCCGATAGCAGAAATAAACATTACTAATGTTCTCAGAATAGTCAAAATAGCTAGGATTGCCTGTCCTTAAGTCCAATTCTGGACACAGGGGCAAAACGGTAATTTCGGATCAAAACGGTGTCCGCCGTTGGACCCGCTTTGCACCGAAAAGCATGTCAGAGTCAGTGGTCTCTAAAGTCGTCAAACTATATGTCTACGGATCTAGTTTTCCGATACGAACCCAACCGTATGTCCAAAGTTGGATTCCGGCGGGCCGTGCACAAAATCGCCCGTTGAATCGGACCGTGGGGCCCGCAAAACGGCGATCCAATCAACTGTCTCAGAATCGGACCAAACTTGGCATACAGGACCAGGAAAAATGATACGATCATGTTGGCGCAAGTTTCATCTCGATCTGATGAGCGTGCACAAAGTAATTGAGGAATTTGCATAAAGGCCGATACGGTGAATTTCGACGGATACACATCAAATTCGTCGCGCACACGCGACCAATTTGAATTCTGTCAAAGCCCATACGTCCATGAAGCCGATACGCAGCTTTCGATGCTTTCGATTCATAACCGCGTCGCCTGGATTGGCGGGACGCACGTCGTATCGAGAGAATTTCTAAAGTTTTTAATATATTAAAACAGATTTTTAGAAATCTTTGGGGACTGTTTATTCGGCACACATTGCACGAATACAGAAATGAAAAGAAGGGTTTCCATCTCCTATATATTGTCTATAAATGTCTTCAAATGGAATTTTGAAATCGTACATGGATTGGGAGGAAACTGGCCACGAACTAGAGTAGTCGGACTGGTTTTACTGTCTTGTTTCGACAGTTTTTTCGGTAAGTTCGTGTCGATTTCTTGTCGAATCCGAGTAGGTTTAATAAGAACTAATTGATAGGGTTTCTAGATGGTTATATAGGTATCCTATAGAATTTTACGAAGTCGAATTCCGTGGAATATTCAGAGAGATATGCGATGACGAAGACGTACCTTTTCGCTCGCAACCATGCTGCTGTTCAGCGCTCTGTGCGCGCGCACTGTCGGCTCTTCAGCCAGCGGCACACGGCGGTGGCGTACGTGGGAAAGGCTTCGCCTGAGGTCGGCGATGTAGGTTGGATTAGGGTTTTGGGGTTTCTCCGACTCCCGATCTCTCTCTTCTATATGAGTCGGCTTGGGAAAAATTCGGCTGTGCAAACAAAGGATCGGGCCTGTGCTCGGTTTGGGATTGTTTCCTATTGGGTTTGGGTATCTGCTAGTTCGGGTAGGGGAAAATTTGGGCCAGGCTTTGCTGGAATCCTGGGCCTGGGCTATTTTCCTATTCTTTTCCTTTTTCTTATTTCTATTTCCTTTATAGATATATATAGTAGATAGATATATATATATATATATTATATATGTATACATGTAAGAGATATATTATAGAGATATATATAAATATATATAGATAATTACATGTATACAATATATATATATTATATAATATATATTATATATGATATACATGTAATTATATATATATATATATATATATATATACATATATACACACACCTTATATACATCTATATATTCACTATACACATACACATTTATATAGATGATATATACATATATACACCTATATACATATATTTATATATAATATATATATATATATATATATATATATATTAGAATTATATATATATATATCTATATATACACACACATACACTATTATAGATTATATATACATACAAATACATATAATATATATATATACTATATATCTATATATATATATATTATATATAATATATATATAAGATTATATATATATATATATATAATATAATATGAGGTCATATAATATATATATATATATATATATATATATATATATATTATATGACCTCATCTATATTATAATATATCTATATAATATATATAGATATAATATATCTATATATATACTTATATATATATAGAATATCTATATATATATATATATAATATAGATTCTATCTATATATATATAATATATATATATATAAGATATGAGGTCATATACTATATATATATATATATATATATATATATATATATATATATTATATATATATTATATATATATATATAATATGTGTATTTATATATACACATATTTTTGATAAATAATAAATGATAATAACTAATAATAATAAATAATTTATATTTAATAACCACAATAATAATATTAACATTATATGACCTCAATAATAATAATAATAACGAATTTCAATAAATCGATAATGGCGTATATACCATTACGCATCTAATAATCTCAAAAATGCACAAGGACCTATTATACAAATAATAATATTTATAATTTAATTAACTAATATTTAGAAAATATTTATTAAATCATTAAAACGAAATACAACACCCTCATATCCAATTTCATCAACACGAATGTTATTGGACGTGCCACAGGACTACATAGGCTTGGCTCAGTTCAGGTCCAGTCCGGGCTAACATGGTTTAACCGGTTTCCCTTAACTTAATAATATAATTTAATAATTAAATAAATCTTCGGTAAGACGTAACTTGGCCTGGTTTTTCTAGTTAGGACATCACTATGGCCCGGTCTTCTCTACCAGGGCTAATACACTAGTCTAAGCATGCCATTGCACTATCCGTGCCATGATTTTTAGTCACCTTGTACTCCAAAACTCCACCATGGCTAAAGTCATCCACCATAATAATTAACTAAATAATTATTTATATAAATTATAAAAATCACTATTTAATTCAAATAAATAAATAAATAATATATTATCAAAATTCTGGGAAGAGGGGTTACAGATCGCTATCATTGTCTTTCTTTCACAAACCGAGTAAGATTCAAGGAGTCAATCCTTATATATATCAACACTGGTTTCATAGGGTTTCAGTACTTACCCTACATTTTTTATAAAAGTATTAGGTTCTAAATATTATAGGTACTAAGGATACACCTTACTGCTACAATATCTGTCACGATCCGCTACCCAAATTGTTGGGCCAGGCCGAGTCATGCCCAGACTACGTTGAGATAAAACGTAGTAAGCTGTTCTAAAGACAACAGGATAAGACTAAATGTGCTAACAGTTCTATAAGTGAAGAAGAATCATAAATGCTCCAAACACAAAAGTCGTCGTATATAGTAAAATGTCCGAGTACAAGTGAACTGAAATGTAAAACTGGATACATGTCCAGTTACAAAATATGTAGCCTAATACATGACTACACTAAATATCCCAAACAGCTAAGCAAACTAGACGAGTCTCCCCGCAGGAACATCCTCGTATGGCAAAGCCGGGTCCTCGGCAGTATCTCCATAATACGTATCGCAGAGTAACTCCTCCTCAGTAAGGACTCCTACAACGTTATCCTGTCAGGACGGGAGCAAGTACCGAATCTAGCAAACTAGCATATGAAACATGAAAATGAACATGTGAGGAATAACTGAAAACATGGCATCACACAATCTATCATGGCAAGGACACATATGTCATAGAGACAGATGTATATGTAATGTTTAAAACTGTAGCAGGTACGTGATCGGTCAATAGATGTACAATGTACCGAGGCACAATATAAATAAAATGTACATACGTACAAGTGCACAAGCATAGGTGTACATCCGTACAGAAATGCGGGATAATGGCCTACGGTGCAGTATCATATAGAATGAACTTTGCTCGGTACGATAATGGGGGCATGATCACGTACTCAGCTACTAGTTTTCCCATAACCCATATTCTATCATGTGAGAGATACATAAAAACTGTTCTAAGCATGGTAGTAACTAGAAGTACAACATGTGACGTTTTAACTTGCTACCCCAAGGATCAGCATTTAACATGGTAGGTTTTGCAGTTCATTTATGTGACAATATGTAAGTTCGTAGAAAGTACTTGCCTCTAGCAAAGCAAAACAAAATAAGCTGCGATAATAGTGCTATGGATGTCCGGTAACTCGTCACTGTAGAAGTAAATACAATAACTTAGTTTTTACACTAAGCTAAGACACTAGGACACTAATTGGTGAAATACGACTTGTGACTGGGCACCTAGCCAAAATGATGACTTTGGCATAGGAGACCAATGTGGGGTGACACACTACTTTAACTAACTTCCTAGGGTCTTTACACTAGTGAGGGGTGGGGTTCAACACGGCTAAAACTCAAAATAACACAAAAAGCTACAAGTCGTAATTAATCAATAAATAAATCAAAAGTCCATTGTGTTCTAACAATTTTAGAGATAGACAAAAAGCCTAGTTTTACATAAAACAAAGTACCAAAACGATCCTTGCTAATTATAGAAATTTATTATAATTTTTCTGAAATTTATTAACCAGTACAAATATTTTATAAAAATCAGTTTTCCTAAGTGTACAGAAAATGAGTTTTGGTTTCATATGCCAAACTAGTGGCAAAACAGTAAATTAAATACTACAAAATTTATACTAAATTAGCTAAAGTAACATAGTATCTAAATATTATTTTTCCATAATTTTAACAACATTTTAAGTATTTTTAGAAAATCAAAACAGCATTGCACACAATTGAATTTAAATAATTATTTATCTGCGTATTTTGTCCATGTATATAATTGAACCAAAGTTCAAATACAGGACCCAAGGCCATGAATCAAGTCCAATATGACTTGTACAGGTCTTGAATGTGTGAAAACACATTTGGGCCCAAATACCCATGCTAGGCTTGGACACCAAATGGTTGCAGTAATTTAAATACAATAAAAATACAATTTGGTGAAAGTGCAAAAATAATATTAATATTTTAATATGGTAAAATTATGCATATTGAAAATATACATACATATGTTTTAGAAGTACATATATATATGTAAGGAAAAATACTTAATTTATAAAGTATATATATATATATATATATATATATATATATATATATATATATATATATATATATATATATATATATATATATATATATATATATATATATATATATATATATAAGAAAACACTTAATAATATAGTGTATATATATAATATATATATACACATGAAAATATATATACATATATATATAAAATTTACTAACTATGAAATATATATACATATATATAAAATACTGTCAAAATACAGTATATACATATATATATACTAATATATATAAATATATATATAAAACAGGAAAAGAAAAAGAAAAGAAACAGAAAAAAAAGAAAACAGAAAGGGAGAGGGGGCTCGAACCCGAGCGCGCAGGTAGGGGGGTTAGTTTAGGACGGGCTGGCCAGGGGGTCAGCCCATCAGTTATGTTAGGGGTTAGGTTTAGTTTAGTTTTATTTCTGTTTAGGTTAGATAATAAATAATAAAAATATATAAATCGGTCCTGTGTCCAGACAGTTAAGGACACAGGTAACAACGTGTCCGTGCTACGCACGACACGCACGAACACTGATTCATGTGTCCAACTACTGGACGAGCATCCCCGTGTCCTGGCGAGTCTCCCACGTGAAATCGAGACACAAACGACACGTTGTGACACTTGCAACTTACGTGTCTGGTCGTCGAAGTGGATTTCGAAGGAGCTGGCGGGCGGCGGAGGCGTTGGCGTCGCTGCGCTCCGGTGGCGCTGGGTGCGGCTCAGCACGACGAAGCGAGTGAGGGTGGTTACGGGCGGTGGTGCTCGGCGTGGGGGCGGCGCTGGGTAGATGGCCGGAGTTAGGGTTAGGGCTAGGGTTTTGGGAAGAAGGGGGAGAAAGGCGGTCGTGGGGGGTGGCGGAGAGGATTTAGGGTTAGGGTTCAGTCGAGGGGGGAGAGTGGGGAGTTTTATAGGGGTTGTGGGCAGCGCTAGGTCGGTCGGGGGGTCAACGAGAGTAGGTGAGGAGAGAGAGAGAGTGGTCGGGGGGGGGGGGGGTAGGTTAGGTTTAGCAGATAGGCCCCCATAGATTTAGGAATTACACAAAGGCTTTAACAGTGAGTAAATACAAAATAGAAATTGCACTCCACAATTTAAAACATTTAAGAAATTGCAAACTGATATAAAAGTAATTTAAATAATTACAAAACTGTATTAAAACAATTCTAATAATTGCAAAGTGATATTAAAACATTTAAATAAATTACAAAATGATATTTTTAATATATAAAACTCATTTAAGAATTCTAGAAAAATTCCTAAAAATTCCTAATAATTATTTAAGGCTATAAATGACATAAAAATTTAATTAGCTCTAATTTAACTAAAATTTGAAAACCAGGGGCTTACAAGTCTTTCCTCCTTGAAAAATTTCGTCCTCGAAATTCACAAGGATTGAAAACCCTACAATATTCTAACATAACAAGCAATGCAACAAAAATGACTAAGGCTGCGATCGAAACTAACCTCTAAGGTATCAAGCGGGAACGGGTGGTTCCCTCGCAGCGGTTGGATCGAACAAGTAAGGGTATCTCTCCCTCATGTCCGACTCCCTCTCCCAAGTAGATTCACCTGGGGAGTGACGGCTCCAAGCTACTCGTACTAGGGGTATAACCTTGTTCCTCAGCCTCTTCTCTCTCATGTCTAATATCTCCACTGGCTGCTCAGAAACTGTAAGGCTCGGTCCGACCTCCAACTCTGAATGATCTAGCACATGACTGGGGTCTGGAACATATCTCCTCAGCTGAGATACGTGAAAGACATCGTGAACTCCTGATAGGTTGGGTGGAAGTGCAACCCTGTAAGCTACCTCTCCGATCCTGCCAAGTATCTCGAATGGCCCGATGTATCTGGGGCTCAGCTTCCCTCCTCGTCCGAACCGGATCGTCCCTCGAGTAGGTGATATCTTCATTAGCACCATATCACCGTCTGCGGACTCCATCGGCCTGCGACTAGCATCAGCCCAGTGTTTCTGCCTATCCTGAGCTACTCTGAGCCTGTCTCTGATCATCCCGACTTTCTCTGCTGCATCCGTGATCATCTTTGGCCCAAGCATAACTCTGTCTCCGACATCATCCCAAAAGAGCGGTGTGCGGCATCGTCGTCCATATAGCGCCTCGAAAGGAGATATACCAATACTGGCCTGGTAGCTGTTGTTGTATGAAAACTCTACCAAGTGCAGATGGCTCTCCCATGATCCTCCGAAGTCCAGCACGCAGGTCCTCAACTGTCACGCCCCAGAACCAGAATACTGGAGAGCGGGGGCAGACATAGCCAGCTACGTATATGAAATGGAATCCATCTCGCTATACGGTCACGGCTGTCTAGATACATGAGGGTTTAACTACAAGCCAGCAGTCTCTTAAGGTCATGAACAAGCCTATTGTCTCAATCACAAGCAAGTAAGTAAAAGTTACAAGATGTATGATCATTAAATATACAATAATAAGGCGTCCCAAATATTACATATTCAGCTGATCATGAAGCTAGTCGTTACAAAATGTTAGGACTAGCAAGAGTTTAGTCATACATGATCAACCCTAGGATTTGTCAACCATGTTACAGCCCGTAGGCAGACAGTAAGTAAATACAATCGAGCTAAACAGGTGCTCGTCGGCTATACGCCTCAAAAGAATATTTTTACAATAGAGCGGGAAGAGCCAAAAATAACCCACTCGTTGCCAGGGTTCCGTCTAGTAGTCACCATCTGGCTGGAAGGCCGGTAGATCCTCTGGAGCTGCTCCGAAATCTGGCCATACAAAACCAGCTGGGTCAGACCCCAGAAAGAGCAAGTGCCACAAAGGAGCTTCACTTAAGAACTAAAACCAGCAATCAGCACAGGAATATAAATAATATAATAAAAGACAGGAAATATAAATAACTGGTAAAACTGGAAATAAGAAAAACATGCCAGGATGATATACGACGAGATAACCATGGAACTATTCAGATAGCTAGGTTACAACCCGTAAACCAAACAAGGACCGGGGTTGTAACCCTTCGTCTGAACGGAGCTTGGTTTCTCACCATTTATCGAGAAAATAAATACAAGCATGCTGGTCATGTAACAGTCTGGAACAAGATCAGGGCAAGGCTAGACAGGTTAGACTCCATCCAATCATTTCACGGCCAAGCAAGACCTACGGCTTGATACTTTAACTAACTAGAGTTATCACAGGCCTAATTACTAGCAAGATGCAGTGAGATTATTCCACAGCCACAAGCCCTGCAGTCCATCCAGGTTACCCAGGTCGAAGATTAGGGTTGAATTCAGGTGGGTACATCGTCCAGGAAACGTATGTACCCTTAAGTAGCTTGAAGGGTGCAACACATGACAGTGTGCTGGAAATGTGCCCTACTTGACGGCAGGCTACAGATCCCAGGCGCGTCCAGGTAACGGGATTGCCTGTAGCTGGGAAATCTCTTCATGACTAATGTGTTAATCTAGTTATTAACCTTAGTCCATTTCAATAGGTACTCCTGACCGTGGTACTCAGGAGCTCCCATCCTAGACATGATGCAAGACAGGACTGGTTTATTTATACAAGCACAATCGCCCACGGTATCCAGGATGTTCATTCTTGTCAAGTCATGTCATGTCAGGTAGCCGTCGCAACAGCTTACCAAGATATAACATGTCAGGTTATCAGGTCAAATGTACTTGTCAGGAGTGCGCCACGACGGGCCACTATCAGGTCATGTTAGGTTATTATGTCAGGAGTGCACCACTACGGGTCACTATCGTGTCATGCTCAGTTATCAATTTCAAACATATCAAGTAAATTCGGGAATTATCAAGTTCAGGTCAAAAGGCGTAAGGATATAAAATGGACGCTAAATATCTAATAAAATATCAATATACAGGGCTATAGAAGATCAAGGGAAATCAGGCTACGCATCAGGCTAGCGTACGCTCTGGTCAGCGTACCAAAGGATCCATACATTTCCAATGGGAAGCGTATGCAAGGGTCAGCGTACACAAGGGCACGCTCAAGCTACAGGTCAGCGTACGCTCAAGCTAGCGTATGCTCAAGACTGCGTACGCCCGAGCTAGCGTACGAAAGGGGCCAGCGTACGCCTAGCGTACCAAGGCACGCGTACGCTCAAGCTAGCGTATGCTCAAGACATGCTGCCAACAGGCAGCGTATCAAGGTGAGCGTACGCTCGCTAAAGAGCAGCGTACGAAAGCTAGCGTACGCTCGCTAAAGAGCAGCGTACGAAGGCTAGCGTACGCTCGCTAAAGAGCAGCGTACGACTCAGCGGCATAAGCTAAAAAGCTAGCTCACTGTTCACTGTCTTCCCCAAATGGCAAGAACAGCAAGAACTCCAAGGATGAAACCCAAAACTCCAAATGCTCATAACTTGGTCAAAACAAGTCCGAATCCAACTTTCCAAAGGTCAAAATTGGGTAGAAAGAAATTCTCTAAAACATGGAACCATCAAAACTTGAAAACAAGCAAGTTTGATAGATCAAAATACCAAAAATCTGAAAATAGCAAAACTCTAGATCTACAAGAATTAAAGCCTCAAAATGGAAAATGACAAGTTCTAATGTGGTTTAGAATCATGAGAAGAAGCTAATGGAACCATAAAATGAGTTATCTTGTGGAACCAAGTTGCACTTGCCTAAGGGTTGGGGAGTTGTGGAGAGGAAGGAGGAAGAAGAAGAAGAAATAAATGAGAGTTATGGAGGAGAGAGAAGGTTGGTGGGAAAATAAATATCATGGGTTGGTGGTAGGTAGGGGGTTCACCTTGGTCCATGATGGACCAAGCAACCAGCCGGCCAAACCAAGTCAGCCCGAACCGAGAATTAAACCAAGCCAAGAAAACTAAACAAGGAACAATACAAGAAAATACGTACACGTATTTCTAAAATACGTAATACGAACAACAGGCATTACAACTCTACCCACCTTAAAAGAATTCCGTCCTCGGAATTTAATCAAGGGGCTAGAGGGGCAAGAACAAGCTACACTAATAACAAGCAAGCTATACTAGGCAATCAATCAATCATGCAAGCAAGGAATTGATGGCATGAGGCATAAGAAAGACATTATACCTCACGAGTCAAACAAGTCGGGATATCGTGATCGGATATCATCCTCACGCTCCCACGTTGACTCCCCCAAAGAGTGATGACCCCAAGCAACTCGGACTAACTTGATAGTCTTGTTCTTGAGGATCTTCTCTCTCCGGTCCAATATAGACACGGGCCTCTCCTCATACGAAAGGTTGGTACCAACAACCAATTCCGAATGATCCAGGATGTGACTCAGGTCCGGGATATACCGTCGCAATTGGGATACATGGAACACGTCATGCACCTCGCTTAGCGACGGCGGAAGAGCGAGACGATAGGATACATCTCCTACTCGCTCCAGAATGTCGACCGGCCCTATATACCTAGGACTAAGCTTGCCCCGTACGCCGAAACGAATGACGCCACGGTTAGGCGAAATCCTCAGGAATACATGATCGCCGACTGAAAACTCGAGAGGGCGCCGATGAGAATCGGCCCAATGGCGCTGGCGATCTTGGGCAACTCGAAGATGATCTCTGACTCGCCTGACCACTTCAACTGTCTGGGCAATCATCTCTGGACCAAGCATCTGCCTCTCTCCAACATCATCCCAGGCTAACGGGGATCTGCACTTCCTACCATACAGTGCATCGAACGGTGCCATCTGGATACTGGCCTGGAAACTGTTGTTGTACGAGAATTCCACCAGGTGCAAGTGATCTTCCCATGAACCACCGAAGTCAAGTGTACAAGACCGTAACATGTCTTCAAGAGTCTGGATCGTGCGCTCCGACTGGCCATCTGTCTGCGGGTGATATGCTGAACTGAACTGGAGGTGGGTCCCCAAATTCTCTTGCAAGCTACGCCAAAAGTGCGACGTAAATCTTGAATCTCGGTCCGAGGTGATACTGACTGGCACTCCATGCAATCTGACAATCTGCCTGAGGTACATCTCCGCTAGCTGAGCCGTCGACTGACCAACTCTAAACGGGAGAAAGTGTGCTACCTTGGTAAGCCTATCCACGATGACCCAAATAGCATCTCTACTAGCTGGGGATCTAGGTAGTCCAGTCACAAAATCTATGGTCACATGCTCCCACTTCCATTCTGGAATCGGTAAGGGCTGAAGAAGTCCAGCCGGTCTCTGATGTTCGGCTTTAACTTGTTGGCAAACCAAACACCGAGAGACAAACCGAGCTATCTCCCGCTTCATGCCATTCTACCAGAAATGCTGCCGGATATCACGGTACATCTTCGTACTGCCGGGATGGATGGAATACTGCGAACTGTGCGCTTCTGACATGATCTCCTGCCGGATATCTCCACTGGGTACACAAAGACGCTTACCATGCCTAAGTATACCATCCTCATGAATACATAGCTCTGGTCTTCGTCCCGCCTCACACTCTGCTCTGAGTCGCTGAAGCTTGGAATCTGCCGACTGCGCTATCCGGATCCTCTCGACTATAGTGGACTGAACTTACATACTGGCCATCAATGCCACACTGGAAGGGAGAACAACTTCAATACCCATCTTCTGAAGATCTGCGAACAGCTCTGGTTGCGCTGTTAGGAAATAAGCTCCGGCTCTTCTGCTCAATGCATCTGCTACGACATTGGCCTTCCCAGGATGATACTGCAGGTTGACATCATAATCCACAAGAAGCTCCAGCCACCTTCTCTGACGCATGTTAAGATCCTTCTGGGTGAAAACATACTTCAGGCTCTTGTGGTCGGTGAAAATCTCCACCCTGTCTCCATACAAGTAGTGCCTTCACAACTTAAGTGCAAACACCACTGCTGCCAGCTCCAAGTCATGGGTTGGGTAATTCCTCTCATGATCACGAAGTTGTCGTGACGCATAAGCTATTACCTTCCCATGCTGCATCAGAACACATCCTAAACCTCTGCCTGAAGCATCACAGTACACTGAGAATCTCTCGGTCCCATCTGGAAGTGTAAGAATAGGAGCTGTTATCAATCCTCGCTTCAACTGCTCAAAAGAACTCTGACACTCTGCTGTCCAAGCAAACTGTGCATCCTTGCGGGTCAACTGAGTCAATGGCGCTGAAATTCGAGCAAAATTCGAAACAAACCACCGGTAGTAGCCGGCCAATCCAAGGAAACTGCGAACTTCGGCAACTGTGCTGGGCACTGGCCATGACTCAATAGCCACAATCTTCTGGGGATCCACTTCCACTCCTCCTCTGGTGATGATATGACCCAAGTACAAAATGCGATCGAGCCAGAACTCGCATTTACTGAACATGGCATATAACTGGTGCTCTCTGAGGA
Organism: Iris pallida; assembly: GCA_029216955.1. Classification (NCBI taxonomy): domain Eukaryota; kingdom Viridiplantae; phylum Streptophyta; class Magnoliopsida; order Asparagales; family Iridaceae; genus Iris; species Iris pallida. Next base: position 11,798,310 of record JANAVB010002000.1, on the reverse strand, counting down.
TCTGAAGAACTACACGAAGATGCTGCTCATGCTCCTCCTCACTGTTGCTGTAGACCAGGATGTCGTCTAGGAATACGATCACAAACTGATCCAAGTAAGGCATGAAGATACGATTCATGAGGTCCATGAATACTGCCGGCGCATTGGTTGCTCCGAAAGGCATAACAAGGAACTCCCAATGCCCATATCTCGATCTAAAGGCCGTCTTCGGGATGTCCTGCTCTCTGACTCTGATCTGATGATAACCTGAGCGCAAATCAATCTTCGAGAATACTGAAGCCCCCTTGAGTTGATCAAACAAGTCATCTATCCTCGGAAGAGGGTATCTGTTCTTGATTGTCACTGAGTTCAAGGTACGATAATCAACACATAACCTGGACGTACCATCCTTCTTTTTCACAAAAAGCATCGGGGCTCCCCAAGGCGATCCACTAGCACGAATGAATCCCTTGGTTCTGAGTTCTTCAATCATCTTGTACAATATCTCCAATTCTGACGGCGCCATCCTGTAGACTCTTTCTGACACTGGGGCTGTTCCGGGAATCAAGTCTATAGTGAACTCGATCTCCCGCTCCGGAGGCATACCTGAAAGTTCTTCTGGAAAAACATCTGGAAACTCCTCAACTATCCTGGGCAACCGAACTGCTGCTACTGCCATCCGTAATATCGGAGGAGAAGGCTCAACTTCACCTCGGGAAAAGGAAAACTCTGGCTCGCCTGGAATGCTAAAAACAACCCTGTCGATATGGCAGTCTATCCTAGCATACTGGTTCCTCAACCAATCCATCCCTAAGACCACATCATAATCGGCCATCGGGAACTCTATCAATCTAGCGGGGAACTCCCTACCGCTAACTACGATCCGACACGAGGAAAACACTCTATCTACTCCCACAAGTCCGTTACCAGTAAGTATATTGAGCCTTACTGATAATGACTCGGGCTCCAGTCCTATCCGTGTCGCAAATCGTGCAGACATAAAGAATGCGATGCACCAGAATCAAATAAAGCTGAAGCTGGAAAGGAGTTGACGAGAATAGTACCTGCCACTACCTCTCCTGGTGCCAATCCTTCCTCCATGGTCATCATCATGGCCTGACCATGCCCTCGGGGTGCTGGTCCCCTCTGCTGAAATTCTCGCTGCCTATTCTGACTCAAGGCCTGGGCTTGAGTATACTGCTGGGGTTGTTGCTGCTGGAATATATGGGACTGAGGCGGCAAGGGCCTCGGCAATGGATACTGCTGCTGCTGGACCGGAGCTGGTCCTCTCACCGAAGAGCTAGAAAGGTTGGACGATGATGAACCACCCCTATTCGGGTGGCTCTCCGCCAGTGTCGTCATCATGACGAGTCCTACCAAAGTGTCGTCATCATGCTCTGCTGGTCGAACTGGCTGGACTGGTGGCTCTCCGCCAGAAGGCACGACTCTGGAGGCTACTCCGGAATGCTGGGCTTGATCTCCAGGTTGCTGCTGGTCTGCGGGAGGTGCTCCGCCTTGCTGGTCGGTAGGACCATGAACAATGCCGCTGAAGAAGACGACATAGGGAACAATAAGGAAGGACCAGGACAGATCAACGATACAAGCATATGATCAGGACAAGAATCCAGGGATTCAGAAGATACGAACAGAGATCAAGGACGAATACTGATTGAGACATCTATTCGGTAAACCCTCACATATCTTGATTTACAAGACCTGCATGGGCCACCACTTAAACCATGTCACGCCCCAGAACCAGAATACTGGAGAGCGGGGGCAGACATAGCCAGCTACGTATATGAAATGGAATCCATCTCGCTATACGGTCACGGCTGTCTAGATACATGAGGGTTTAACTACAAGCCAGCAGTCTCTTAAGGTCATGAACAAGCCTATTGTCTCAATCACAAGCAAGTAAGTAAAAGTTACAAGATGTATGATCATTAAATATACAATAATAAGGCGTCCCAAATATTACATATTCAGCTGATCATGAAGCTAGTCGTTACAAAATGTTAGGACTAGCAAGAGTTTAGTCATACATGATCAACCATAGGATTTGTCAATCATGTTACAGCCCGTAGGCAGACAGTAAGTAAATACAATCGAGCTAAACAGGTGCTCGTCGGCTATACGCCTCAAAAGAATATTTTCACAATAGAGCGGGGAGAGCCAAAAATAATCCACTCGTTGCCAGGGTTCCGTCTAGTGGTCACCATCTGGCTGGAAGGCCGGTAGATCCTCTGGAGCTGCTCCGAAATCTGGCCATACAAAACCAGCTGGGTCAGACCCCAGAAAGAGCAAGTGCCACAAAGGAGCTTCACTTAAGAACTAAAACCAGCAATCAGCACAGGAATATAAATAATATAATAAAAGACAGGAAATATAAATAACTGGTAAAACTGGAAATAAGAAAAACATGCCAGGATGATATACGACGAGATAACCATGGAACTATTCAGATAGCTAGGTTACAACCCGTAAACCAAACAAGGACCGGGGTTGTAACCCTTCGTCTGAACGGAGCTTGGTTTCTCACCATTTATCGAGAAAATAAATACAAGCATGCTGGTCATGTAACAGTCTGGAACAAGATCAGGGCAAGACTAGACAGGTTAGACTCCATCCAATCATTTCACGGCCAAGCAAGACCTACGGCTTGATACTTTAACTAACTAGAGTTATCACAGGCCTAATTACTAGCAAGATGCAGTGAGATTATTCCACAGCCACAAGCCCTGCAGTCCATCCAGGTTACCCAGGTCGAAGATTAGGGTTGAATTCAGGTGGGTACATCGTCCAGGAAACGCATGTACCCTTAAGTAGCTTGAAGGTTGCAACACATGACAGTGTGCTGGAAATGTGCCCTACTCGACGGCAGGCTACAGATCCCAGGCGCGCCCAGGTAACGGGATTGCCTGTAGCTGGGAAATCTCTTCATGACTAATGTGTTAATCTAGTTATTAACCTTAGTCCATTTCAATAGGTACTCCTGACCGTGGTACTCAGGAGCTCCCATCCTAGACATGATGCAAGACAGGACTGGTTTATTTATACAAGCACAATCGCCCACGGTGTCCAGGATGTTCATTCTTGTCAAGTCATGTCATGTCAGGTAGCCGTCGTAACAGCTTACCAAGATATAACATGTCAGGTTATCAGGTCAAATGTACTTGTCAGGAGTGCGCCACGACGGGCCACTATCAGGACATGTCAGGTCATTATGTCAGGACTGCACCACTACGGGTCACTATCGTGTCATGCTCAGTTATCAATTTCAAACATATCAAGTAAATTCGGAAATTATCAAGTTCAGGTCAAAAGGCGTAAGGATATAAAATGGACGCTAAATATCTAATAAAATATCAATATACAGGGCTATAGAAGATCAAGGGAAATCAGGCTACGCATCAGGCTAGCGTACGATCTGGTCAGCGTACCAAAGGATCCATACATTTCCAATAGGAAGCGTATGCAAGGGTCAGCGTACACAAGGGCACGCTCAAGCTACAGGTCAGCGTACGCTCAAGCTAGCGTATGCTCAAGACTGCGTACGCCCGAGCTAGCGTACGAAAGGGGCCAGCGTACGCCTAGCGTACCAAGGCACGCGTACGCTCAAGCTAGCGTATGCTCAAGACATGCTGCCAACAGGCAGCGTATCAAGGTGAGCATACGTTCGCTAAAGAGCAGCATACGAAGGCTAGCGTACGCTCGCTAAAGAGCAGCGTACGAAAGCTAGCGTACGCTCGCTAAAGAGCAGCGTACGAAGGCTAGCGTACGCTCGCTAAAGAGCAGCGTACGACTCAGCGGCATAAGCTAAAAAGCTAGCTCACTGTTCACTGTCTTCCCCAAATGGCAAGAACAGCAAGAACTCCAATGATGAAACCCAAAACTCCAAATGCTCATAACTTGGTCAAAACAAGTCCGAATCCAACTTTCCAAAGGTTAAAATTGGGTAGAAAGAAATTCTCTAAAACATGGAACCATCAAAACTTGAAAACAAGCAAGTTTGATAGATCAAAACACCAAAAATCCGAAAATAGCAAAACTCTAGATCTACAAGAATTAAAGCCTCAAAATAGAAAATGACAAGTTCTAATGTGGTTTAGAATCATAAGAAGAAGCTAATGGAACCATAAAATGAGTTCTCTTGTGGAAGCAAGTTGCACTTGCCTAAGGGTTGGGGAGTTGTGGAGAGGAAGGAGGAAGAAGAAGAAGAAATAAATGAGAGTTATGGAGGAGAGAGAAGGTTGGTGGGGAAATAAATATCATGGGTTGGTGGTAGGTAGGGGGTTCACCTTGGTCCATGATGGACCAAGCAACCAGCCGGCCAAACCAAGTCAGCCCGAACCGAGAATTAAACCAAGCCAAGAAAACTAAACAAGAAACAATACAAGAAAATACGTACACGTATTTCTAAAATACGTAATACGAACAACAGGCATTACATCAACATATCCTCCAGTGTCTGTATCGTCCTCTCGGACTGCCCATCTGTCTGCGGATGGTACGCCGTACTGAACTTGAGCCTACTGTCCAACTCCTCCTGCAAACTCCTCCAGTAGTGGGATGTGAATCTGCTGTCTCTGTCTGACACAATGCTCACCGGCACTCCGTGTAGGCGAACTATCTGCTGCACGTATAGCTCCGCCAACTTCTCGGTGGAAAGCCCCACCTTGAAGGGTATGAAGTGCGCATACTTCGTCAGCCTGTCTACGATGACCCAAATGGCATCCTTCCCTCCTTGGGAACGAGGAAGCCCTGAAACGAAGTCCATCGTAATATATTCCCACTTCCACTCGGAAATGGGTAACGGCTGCAACAAACCAGCTGGCCTCTGGCGCTCCGCCTTGACCTGCTGGCAAACTAGGCATCTCGATATGAAACGTGATACATCCCTCTTCATCCCGTGCCACCAAAGATGTTCCCGCAAGTCACGGTACATCTTGTTAGCACCAGGGTGAATAGAATATCTCGATCGGTGCGCCTCCTGTAAAACTACCTCTACCAGCTCTCCCTTCGGTACGCACAATCGGCTGCCATGCCTCAGGGATCCATCCTCTGCTATCGTGAAGTCATCCAGCAATCCAGCTAACGCCTGGGGTCGAAGTCTGCGAAGGCTCTCATCTGTAGACTGTGCCTCCCGGATCTGCTCCATCAAACCTGACTGAATGTCAAGCGCCATCATCTGTATCCCTGATCCTGGCCGAACTAGCTCGATGCCAAGCTTCTCCAGATCCTCCCGCAAATGTCGATCAATCATCAGGTACCATGCCATCGGATGCCTGCTCAGCGCATCCGCCACCACATTTGCCTTCCCGGAGTGATACTGTAAATCGATGTCGAAGTCCTTCATCAACTCCAACCATCGTCTTTGCCTCATGTTCAGCTCTTTCTGCGTGAACACATACTTCAAGCTTTTGTGGTCAGTAAAGATTTCCACACGCTCTCCGTATAAGTAATATTTCCATAACTTGAGTGCAAAAATTACCGCAGCTAACTCGAGGTCATGGGTAGGATAATTCCGCTCATGAGTCCGTAACTGCCTAGATGCATAAGCAATCACTTTCCCATGCTGCTGTAGGACACATCCTAGCCCCTTCCCAGAAGCATCACTGTATATGGTGAAACCTCCAGAACCTGAAGGTAAAGTCAGAACTGGAGCGGTCGTCAGTCACCTCTTCAGCTCCTCAAATGCTGCCTGGCAGTCCTCTGACCAGATGTACTCTGCGTCCTTCCGCGTCAGCTTCGTCATGGGTTCAGCTATCCTAGCAAAGTCCTGGACGAACTTTCTGTAATAGCCTGCTAAACCCAGAAAGCTCCTGATCTCTGAAACTGACGTCGGAGCCTTCCACGTCTCAACTGCAGCAATCTTCCTGGGATCTACCGAGATTCCATCTCCAGTGACTACATGGCCGAGAAACTCCACTCGGTCTAAAAAGAACTCGTACTTCGGCAATTTGGCAAACAATCTCTCCTGCCTCAGAATCCCCAAAACTATCCGCAAGTGCTCTGCATGCTCCTCTGGCGTCTTCGAGTATATCAGGATGTCGTCGATAAACACTACGACGAATTTATCCAGATACTGGTGAAATGTCTTATTCATCAAGTTCATAAAGACAGCTGGCGTATTTGTGAGACCAAATGGCATCACCAGAAACTCGTACTGCCCGTACTTCATGTTGAACGCCGTCTTCTGGATGTCTGCTGGCCTGACCTTCACCTGGTGGTACCCGAATCTCAAGTCTATCCTGGAAAACACCTTCGCCCCGCTCAACTGGTCGAACAAATCATCTATCCTGGGCAGAGGATATTTGTTCTTGATGGTGATGGCATTCAAGGCCCGGTAGTCAATACACAACCGGACTGTACCATCCTTCTTAGGCACAAAGAGCACTGGTGCTCCCCATGGAGAAGCACTGGATCGAATGAAACCCTTTTTCAACATGTCATCAATCTGCTCTTTCATCTCTATGGCCTCCTTGGGATTCACTCTATAGCAATCCCGGGATACTGGTGATGAACCCGACACTAAATCTATAGTGAACTCCACATCTCTGTCAGGCGGAAGTCCTGAAAGATCCTCTGGGAATACATCCATAAACTCCCTAATGATAGGGTGTGGCGATGCTGCGTCCCCGACTGTCGCACAACAGTTCGGCTCTAGGCTGATCTCCGGCCCTGTCCTCCTGACACTGAATGGTGCTGTGCCTGGGGGACTGAACAAAATACTACCCTCATGGCAATCTATAGATGCATGGGCATAGCTAAGCCAGTCCATCCCCAATATGATATCATAACCGGGGAGTGACATCACAAAGAATCGCCCCTCGAACTCTCTCCCGGCTATCATAATAGAGCATCTATAGCTAGCTCTAATAGGCACTGGTCCTCCTCCCGTCATTACTCTACTAATCTCCGCAGTAGGTGTAGATACTAAGTGATGTTCATGCATAAACTCTAATGATAGGAAGCTATGAGATGCACCAGAATCAAACAAGCATAGAGCTAGAAAAGTATGCAAATAAACATGACCTGTGATGACGTCAGCTAAGTAATCGGGCTCTGAAACCTGCTCTGGCTCCGGCTCAAGGGCTAGGCTATAAACCTTCCCCTGAGGTCCCTTCTGCTGCTGTAGATGCTATCCAAACCTCTGCTGCTGAGTCGGGAGTGGTCCTCTAGGCTTCGCTGCTGGACAGTTCCGAAGCTGATGGGTGGCAGACCCACAAAGTAAGCACTGCCCCAACCTCTTCCTGCAGACGGCGAAGTCATGACCTGGTCTTCCACAGAAAGAACATATAGCTCCCTTCTGCTGCTGCTGCCGGGGTCCTGGGGCTCTAACTGGCGGGGTCTGATGATGTGGTGTAGGGGGACGGTAAGTCTGCTGTGGCGGCGTCGGTGCTCTCTGCTGGAAAGCCTGACGCTTGGACGGTCCCTCATGATGTACAGAAGCCGGCCTCTTGCATGACAGAAGACGCTCTTCGATGCTCCGGGCTAACTCTAGGCTCTGGTAGTAGTCAGTCGTACCGTTTGCCACTATAAGAATGCCAATGTCTGGAACTAGACCATGGCAAAACCTACGGGTCATCTCTTCTGGATCAGCAACCAGACTAGGAGCAAAATGGCTCAGGCGACTAAACTCTGCCGCATAGTCATCAACAGAACGGTTCCCCTACTGGATGTTCTGGAATCGTAGCCCCATGGCTACTCTAGCAGTGGTCGAGAAGAATTTCTTCTTGAACTGGGTCTTGAACTGGTCCCAAGTGGCTCTCCCTCTCGCAAACAACGGCTCATTTCGGAACCAGACTCCTGCTAAGTCTATCAGCAGAAATCTCGCTGCCTCGACCTGGAGGTCATCCGGCATCTTAACTCCTAGAAGCTTCCTCTCTACCGAGTCTAGCCAGTCATCTGCTACTACTATACCCTCAGTCGCTAAGAACTCCTTGGGATTCAGACCCATGAAGTCCTTGATCGTCCCTGCTCTCTGCCGTGGCTCTACATGTGGTGGGACCACAGGACGTCCCTCAGAACGCTCCATGCTCTGGCAAAGTAGGGAAGTCTGCTCCTGATGGGTTGTTAGGAACCCCTGAATCAGTGTGAGCAGCTGGTTCCCGTCGAGTGTGACGGAAGCCTGGGTGGGTATAGTGATAGGGGGTGGTGGAAGTATCGGGTCCTGCTGGGCCTGTGATGTGGAAGGTGGTTGTGGTATCTGGGTTTGTGGATTTGTGGAGTAGGGGAATGTGGTAGGTAGAGGTGTATCAGTCGACTGGTCAGCTGACTGGATAAGGAGGGCCCCATTCTCGGGGATAACATACTGGGATGAACGAGTAAGCACCATCTAAATTATACATAAAAAGACTTATAAGGACTTATTTTAAAGTAAGCAATCACATGCAAGGAAATCTAATTATAATAGCAAACATGCGTTATATTTCCTATGTTGCAATCCTAGCATTCCTCTAGGTGTTCGAAGCGTCTTTCCTAATGTTGTATAATTACCTTAAGTTCCTAATTGCAGGCATGCTTGGTACAATAACGTAACCAAACAGTTTAGTCAGGACCTGCATGGGCCACCACTAAAAACATGTCACGACCCGCTACCCAAATTGTTGGGCCAGGCCGAGTCATGTCCAGCCTACGTTGAGATAAAACGTAGTAAGCTGTTCTAAAGACAACAGGATAAGACTAAATGTGCTAACAGTTCTATAAGTGAAGAAGAATCATAAATGCTCCAAACACAAAAGTCGTCGTATATAGTAAAATGTTCAAGTACAAGTTGTTGGCCCATTCCATGGTCACACCCGATTTCGATAATCAACTTATACTTTAGTCCATACACAAAATATAGAAAATGCTGCTAACTATTTCAGGATACATGAAATCTTATTCAACGGACGATGTACTGCATAAATCCAACCGTCAAAGTCATCAAAAATTCTGAAGACTCTTTTCTACTTTTATTCTGTATTTTTACACTTTATTGAGTCTAGGAATTTTCTTGTAAAATCAAGTATGGTATTACTGGCTTAGGGTTAAAATTATTCTCCTTCTCTAAACCTATTTTTACCCTTCATATTTTCGATTACAAATATTTCAAAAAATGTATTTCGAAAATATTCCTTTTCAAATGATTTTACAAATTACCAAAAACATGTTTGTAAACTGTTTTTACAAAAGAATTTTATTATATCTCCTGACAGAACTCCTAGCCGAGTTCGGCCCGAACTCTAACCGAGTTCGGTCAGTTTGTATTCAAACTTCAGTTGCCTCCAAATCTGCGAGCAACGTCTATTTTGCGAGATATTTGCATCCGAACTCTGTCCGAGTTCTGCCCGAGTTCGGTTGGTGAAAACACCTATAAATAGAGAAGAACTTTTCATTTTAAAACATCAATTCATTCTTTACTCTCTTCTCTATTCATCTCAAGTGTTTTCTAGTGATCTAAAAATTTCAAATCTCACCTATACTTCTCTTAGCCAAAAGCCAGTACTATCAGATTTGATTTAGAAGTCTTTTGGTTATTCAGAGTTGTAAAGAGGTCGTCAAGTTTCAACAACAAATTCTCGTTGTGGAGCTGGTCGTGCGCTCGTCACCAAGCACGGTGTGTGTTGGAGTTGGTCGTGCACTCGTCAACAAGCACGGTGGTGTAAGAGTTGCAAGCCCTCAGTTAAAGCTTGTGCCTTTAGTGGATTAACATCGAGCAAGAGTACTCGAGACTGGATTAGTCCTCTCAGAGGGATACCAGTATACATCGTTGTGTTACTGAGTTTGATTCTCCTATCTTTATTTACTGCTCTTACATCATTGCCATAGTTTAATTTTTAATTGGTGATTTTATTTCCGCTGCACACACGCACTATATTCACCCCCCCTCTAGAAGTGCTCAACGATCCTACAATTGGTATCAGAGCAGGTTATATCCTTATATAACATATCCTAGAGAGTATATATATGGCAGCCGTGAAATCTATATTCAACGGTGAAGGGCAATCCACAAATAGACCTCCCCTATTTGATGGAACAAACTATACATACTGGAAAACACGTATGACTTTCTTTTTAAAGTCTCTAGATTTTGATTTATGGTCAATAGTCATTGATGGGTATAAGAAACCACCACCTCCAGTGGTTGAAGGTATTCTTATGGAAAAGACGCATGACAAGTACACCGATGCTGAAAAAGCAAAGGCTAGTCTTGATGCTCGAGCCATCAATGCACTATTCTGTGCAATTGACAAAACCGAGTTCAATAGAGTTTCTACCTGCAAGACATCTCATGAAATTTGGAAACTCCTTGAGGTAACCCATGAAGGGACTTCCCAAGTCAAGGAATCCAAAATCAGTAGACTGACTCAGGAATATGAATCTTTTAAAATGAAACCTGGTGAGTCAATTACACAGATGTTTACTCGTTTCCTTGATATAACTAATCCCCTTCAATCTCTTGGTAAAGATTACAGCAACCATGAGAAAATCAGGAAAGTGCTGAGGGCTCTAACAAAGAACTGGAATCCAAAAGCCACAGCAATCATTGAAGGAAACGATCTCACCACGATGACTCTAGAAACACTGATGGGCAAATTGATGACTCATGAGCTCGACTTGCAAGACTTTGAAGAGGCCACACCAAAAGAAAAGACTATCGCCTTCAAAGCTCAAGCAAGAAAATCAACATGCAATGACTCAGATGAAGAATCATCAAGTAGTGATGAACGTGCCTTACTTGTGAAGAACTTCAAGAAATATCTAAAGTTCACAAGCAGAAAGAAGAAAGACATCCAAGAAAGCAATGAAGACGAGACTATATGCTTCGGATGCAAGAAATCAGGGCACATGAAGAAGGACTGTCCAGCTACCAAGAAGAGCAGTCCATATGATCGGTCAAGATCAAACAGAAGATCCACATCTGGCCGAAAGTATGCCACCACAAGCATCTGGCACGAGAGTGATGCCAGTGACTCAGAAGAAGAAGACAGACCTTGCAGCAATGCAAATGTTTGTCTTATGGCATTCGAAAAGGTATCATCTAATCCTCTGTTTGATGATTTTACTTTTGATGAACTAGAGACTGCCTTTAGCGATTTACTTGAAGATCACAAAACTGTGCTCGACAAGTATAAGCAATCTCGAAAAGAGATTAAGGCACACACAGCCGAGATAGCTAGATTGTCTAATTTACTTGAAGACATTAAAGAGACATCTACTACCGGTAACACGGAAGAGATAGCCAAACTTAAAGTAGACTATCAAGAGGCTATCCTCAACATTGAAAAGAAAGAAAAAGACTATGTCAAAATACACAAACTTTATGACATAGAGAAGAAGTTGCACCTAGTAACTGAACAAAGACTCCTTGATATGACTGCAAGATACGAAGAGTCTGTAGCGATTTCTAAAAAGTTAGAAATCAAGTTGGGCAAACAGGCAATACCTGTGACACAGCCCAAGATTAGTCCTAATGCAAAGCATACACCAAAAAGGACTAAAAACAAGAAAGCACAAAGGAAACACGAACACTATTATGCTTTCACTTATAGGTTTTCCAAACAGAACAAGCCTGCAAACACAGTTTATTCCACTAAACTGACTTGCACATACTGTGGTACACACGGTCATATATCACAATATTGTATGGCAAGAAAGCTTGTTGATAACCATACTCTAGTTTGGAAACCTAAGGCTAATCTGAGTGGACCCTTCAGAAAATGGGTACCAAAGGATTCATCTACTTGTCTTGTAGGTGGACCCACAACCCTCTCATGCTAGAAGCAAGTGGATTCTCGATAGCGGATGTTCGCGACACATGACTGGTGATGCATCTTTATTCGCTACGCTATCGATGAAGAAAGAAGGATACGTCTCCTTCGGAAATAACTTGAGAGGTGATATTATAGGTAATAGTACTGTAGGTATGTCTCCTTATCCAATAATAAAAGATGTTTGTCTAGTAACCGAATTGAAGCATAACCTATTGAGCATAAGTCATTTGGCAGATAATGGTTATGGTATCAATTTTGTGAAAGATAAATGTACTATATATGATATGTCATCTGGTGATCCCATATATAAAGGGATTAGAGAAGACAATATATATGTTTTCTTTTTGGAGAATACTAATAATACAGGAAGGTGTCTAGTAGCCAATCAAAATAAAAGCTGGCTATGGCACATGAGACTAGGACATGCAAACATGGATACTATCTCACGTCTGAACACAAAGAAGTTGGTAAAAGGACTCCCAGAAATCTCTTTCAAGAGAGACATGGTATGTGCTGACTGTGAAAAGAACAAAGCACATAGGTCTTCTTTTAAATCCATCAACGCTGTAAGTACTTCGAGACCTTTGCAGTTGATTCATATGGATTTATTTGGTCCTAGTAGAGTCGCTAGTCTTGGCGGTAAACTCTATGCTTTTGTCATTGTTGATGATTTCTCTCGTTTTACATGGGTTTACTTTTTATCAAACAAAAGTGATGCAATTTTTGAATTTCAGATATTTTGTAAAAAGGTTCAAAACGAAAAAGGCTTCATGATTACTCGTATCCGAAGTGATCATGGTGGCGAATTCGAAAATACTGATTTCAAAAAGTTTTGTGATGATAGTGGATACTACCACGAATTTTCTTGTCCTAGAACTCCCCAACAGAATGGTGTTGTGGAGCGGAAGAACCGTACTCTAAGCGAAATGGCTAGAGTCATGCTTAATCAGCATAATCTTCCTAAATATTTTTGGACAGAAGCTGTTAGTACAGCCTGTCATATTTTAAATAGGGTGTTAATTCGACCTATATCGAAGAAAACACCATATGAGCTTTGGTTTGGAAGAATTCCAAACATATCTTATTTTAAAGTTTTTGGTTGTCGCTGTTTCATCCTGAACACCAAGGATAACTTGGGTAAGTTCGACTCGAAAGCAGATGACGGGATATTTCTCGGATATGCTGCTAAGAGTAAAGGATATAGAATTTTTAATAAAAGATCTTTGATTGTTGAAGAAAGTATTAATGTTACCTTTGATGAGTTGAATAGTCATAGATCTAGCGACAGTGATGATGAAGATGCACCTACAAAGAAGAGTTCTGAGAAAGATCCTACCCAAGAGGCAAGAACTGATAAAAGTTCCGAAGATGCAGGAACTGAGAAGAGCCTTGTGAAAGGTATAGCCCAAAGATTCGAATCATTAAGATTCAAACCGGATCATCCAGAAACTCTCATAATAGGTGATGTATCCAAAGGTGTAAGTACTCGTTCATCTCTTAGAGATTCTGAAGTAGCAGCTAATGTAGCATTTATTTCTCAAATAGAACCTAAGAATATTGATGAGGCTTTTTCTGATGAATTTTGGATTTCTGCTATGCAAGAGGAACTTAATCAATTTGAGAGAAACCAAGTTTGGGAACTCATTCCTAAACCTATTGGTCAATCGATAATTGGTACCAAATGGGTGTTCCGAAATAAACTTAGTGAAGATGGTCAAGTTCTACGCAACAAAGCACGTCTAGTTGCACAAGGTTATAATCAAGAAGAAGGAATTGATTATGATGAGACCTATGCTCCTGTTGCTAGACTAGAAGCCATTCGCATGTTTTGCGCTTTTGCTTGTTTTAATGATTTCAAACTTTTTCAAATGGACGTGAAAAGCGCATTTCTAAATGGATTTTTGAAAGAAGAAGTTTTTGTGAAACAACCCCCTGGTTTTGAAGATTTTCAAAAACCTGATCACGTCTTCAAGCTTAAGAAAGCACTTTATGGACTCAAACAAGCACCTCGTGCTTGGTATGAACGCCTAAGCGCCTTCTTACTTGATAATGGTTTTTCAAAAGGCAAGATTGATACTACTCTTTTTATTAAATCTATGAATAATGATATACTTCTAGTGCAAATTTAAGTAGATGACATCATCTTTGGTTCTACTAATGAACAACTATGTCAAGAATTTGCCAAGTGTATGCAGAGTGAATTTGAAATGAGCATGATGGGAGAGCTGAACTTCTTCCTAGGATTGCAAATCAAACAACACTCAAACGGAACATTCATCAACCAAGCCAAGTACACGAAGGACATACTAAAGAAGTACGACTTCGAGAATGTGAAGCCAATTGGGACTCCTATGGCTACATCTACAAAGCTTGATGCTGATGAAAGTGGCAAACCTGTTGATCAGCGTAAGTATCGAGGTATGATTGGTAGTTTATTATATTTAACTGCTAGTCGTCCTGATATTATGTTTAGTGTTTGCATATGTGCACGATATCAGGCAAACCCTAAGGAATCACATCTTAGTGCCGTTAAGCGTATCTTCCGATACCTTAAAGGAACTTCTACAGTTGGCTTATGGTATCCCAAAACCAAATCCTTTGACCTCATAGGTTACTCGGATGCAGATTTTTGCTGGATGCAAAGTGGACCGTAAAAGTACCAGTGGTACATGTCATTTCTTGGGAAAGGCCCTGGTCTCTTGGTTTAGCAAGAAACAAAATTCAGTAGCATTATCAACAACTGAGGCTGAGTATATCGCCGCAGGACGTTGTTGTGCTCAAATTTTGTGGATGAAGCAAACTTTAGAGGACTACAATCTGCACTATACAAATGTTCCTATATATTGTGATAACACTAGTACAATTAATTTAACTAAGAACCCTATCTGTCATTCACGCACAAAGCACATAGAAGTTAGACATCATTTTTTACGTGATCATCAACAACACGGGGATATTTGCTTAGAATTTATTGATACTGAACATCAACTAGCAGATATTTTCACTAAACCATTGGCTGAAGACCGTTTTAACATCTTGAGGCGTGAGCTCGGCATTCTTGAATTCTCGGATTCTTAAAACATATGGTAATTAAATACTGTATTTATGACTTGATAATTTATTATCTAATGAAAATTATTTTTGGGGACAAACTTACAAAGGATATGTCTGTCACCACGGCTACGGTCGAAGCGAAGCGGTACTTAAGAGTTCCCCGGTGAACCACCGTTAGCTGGGACAATCCCTACAGTTAACCTAAAAATAACAGCAATTAGTTAATAAACCAGTCAAACATCATTTATTACAATCTTTACTTACCTGACTGCTTTAACTATCTCGGGAATGCAAGTGGCCGAACTCGGCCCGAACTCTGACCGAGTTCGGACCGAATTCGGACCGAGTTCGGTCGGCGCTGTGATGGCTCCAGAACCGAACAGCCGGCCCTAGCACCTATAAATCTCATCCTCTCTTCCACTATTTCTCCACACCAAAACGTGAAATAGTTCCACCTCCTTCCAGAAGACTTTCCTCCTCCTTCTTTGCAAGGCATCGACGATCTTCCTCCATCTCCTCATGGCTCCGAAGCGTCAACGAGGAAATTCTTCTCAGGGTGCTTCCTCCTCATCCGACTACACTCCGGCTAGTCTCTTCAGTCCAGCCAAACCTAGAGATCCCGAGGAATTTGATGGCACTCTGTTTCCCGACAGAGACTTCTCAAATCTCTGGTTTGATTCCTTTTCTTTACGTCGTATTTGTACTGGAGCCTTTGTCAACTTTACAACCTTCTTTGAATATGCTCCTGTTTTTGATCAACTTGGATTTCGCGACTTTTTCGAAGTCCAAGATAGTATTTTCGACAATGCTGTCCGTATGTTCTACTGCAATTTGCAAGTACAACAAAACGGAAATTTCTATTCCTGCGTCGCTGGACAGGAACTAGAATTTAGTGCCACCGATATCAGTGAATATTTTCACGTTCCTGATCTTGGTGATGCTCTTGTTGACATCCACCATATTCAGTTCCCTGCCGATGTCACTTTAGCTTCTTTTAGGGAATTGATTTGTCACCCTACTCCTCATCCTCAGAGAATATTTTCTAGACATCTTAACCAGAATTTTTACGAACTTCATCGTATGATTTTCTCGGCCCTTCTTCCGAAGAAAGGCTCTACCGATGAGGTCACATTTTTGGAACTCTCTGCTATGTATCACATTCATTTTGGAATTCCTTTCTCCATTCCAAAAACCATGATGTCTTGGATGCTCAACTGCAAGAATGCAGGTAGGAACCTTGTTTTTCCTATGCACCTTGCGAGTATTTTTCGCCGTTTCGAGATTGATCTTGAAACGTGTGCTATTTCTTCTCCACCTGTTGAGTTGACTCGCTCTCGTCGGTTTCCTCAACCTTCCGGTGCTGCTCCTGCTGACCCAGTAGCTGATGCTGAGGCCCCTCCAGCAGATGCTCCTCCTGCTCCGGCCCCTGCCCCTGGACTCGATCAGGCTTTCTACCAGCGGTTTGATGATTTCGTTGCCGTATCCACGCAACGTTATCAAGACTCCGAGTTCCGGCATATTTCTCAGGCCCAGGTGCTGAGAAACAGCATTGCCGATCTCCATTACAGCCTGGTGCATGATCCAGTTCATCCACTCACTATCCTTCCACATCCTGCTTTCCCTGGTCCTCGTTTTACTGATGAAACTACTTTTCAGTACTTCGACCCGACCACTGCCTATTTCCCTCATGATCCTCCCGGTGCAGACGACGCAGAGATGTGATGTGGATTCAGCCATAGGATAGTGGATTTAGTTTTTTTTAGTTTTGATGCTGTTCATGTAGTACTTTTTACTTTCATGTCTAAACTCTTTCAGTTAGCCATTTATCAGTTGTACTAGTTGACTTTCTAGTGGAAAATTTATGATATTTCAGTTTATTGCATTTCACTTATCTATGCTGTGATTACTATTTTTTCTTTCACTTTGTCTTGTCTTTTCTATTGTTGGCTTCATGATTTACGGGGGAGCCGATTCATTTTACTACTTGACAAAGGGGGAGAAAATGAATATACAAAAATATCACAAAATGCAAATGCAAGGCTAGAACAAATTTTTTTTCAGGTATTTTGATATGTTGTTTTATTTTTTATAAATATATTTTGGTATAGACTCAAGTTTGTCAATTATCAAAATGGGGGAGATTGTTGGCCCATTCCATGGTCACACCCGATTTCGATAATCAACTTATACTTTAGTCCATACACAAAATATAGAAAATGCTGCTAACTATTTCAGGATACATGAAATCTTATTCAACGGACGATGTACTGCATAAATCCAACCGTCAAAGTCATCAAAAATTCTGAAGACTCTTTTCTACTTTTATTCTGTATTTTTACACTTTATTGAGTCTAGGAATTTCCTTGTAAAATCAAGTATGGTATTACTGGCTTAGGGTTAAAATTATTCTCCTTCTCTAAACCTATTTTTACCCTTCATATTTTCGATTACAAATATTTCAAAAAATGTATTTCGAAAATATTTCTTTTCAAATGATTTTACAAATTACCAAAAACATGTTTGTAAACTGTTTTTACAAAAGAATTTTATTATATCTCCTGACAGAACTCCTAGCCGAGTTCGGCCCGAGTTCGGCCCGAACTCTGACCGAGTTCGGTCAGTTTGTATTCAAACTTCAGTTGCCTCCAAATCTGCGAGCAACGTCTATTTTGCGAGATATTTGCATCCGAACTCTGTCCGAGTTCTGCCCGAGTTCGGTTGGTGAAAACACCTATAAATAGAGAAGAACTTTTCATTTTAAAACATCAATTCATTCTTCACTCTCTTCTCTATTCATCTCAAGTGTTTTCTAGTGATCTAAAAATTTCAAATCTCACCTATACTTCTCTTAGCCAAAAGCCAGTACTATCAGATTTGATTTAGAAGTCTTTTGGTTATTCAGAGTTGTAAAGAGGTCGTCAAGTTTCAACAACAAATTCTCGTTGTGGAGCTGGTCGTGCGCTCGTCACCAAGCACGGTGTGTGTTGGAGTTGGTCGTGCACTCGTCAACAAGCACGGTGGTGTAAGAGTTGCAAGCACTCAGTTAAAGCTTGTGCCTTTAGTGGATTAACATCGAGCAAGAGTACTCGAGACTGGATTAGTCCTCTCAGAGGGATACCGGTATACATCGCTGTGTTACTGAGTTTGATTCTCCTATCTTTATTTACTGCTCTTACATCATTGCCATAGTTTAATTTTTAATTGGTGATTTTATTTCCGCTGCACACACGCACTCTATTCACCCCCCCTCTAGAAGTGCTCAACGATCCTACACAAGTGAACTGAAATGTAAAACTGGATACATGTCCAGTTACAAAATATGTAGCCTAATACATGACTACACTAAATATCCCAAACAGCTAAGCAAACTAGACGAGTCTCCCCGCAGGAACATCCTCGTATGGCAAAGCCGGGTCCTCGGCAGTATCTCCATAATACGTATCGCAGAGTAACTCCTCCTCAGTAAGGACTCCTACAACGTTATCCTGTCAGGACGGGAGCAAGTACTGAATCTAGCAAACTAGCATATGAAACATGAAAATGAACATGTGAGAAATAACTAGAAACATGGCATCACACAATCTATCATGGCAAGGACACATATGTCATAGAGACAGATGTATATGTAATGTTTAAAACTGTAGCAGGTACGTGATCGGTCAATAGATGTACAATGTACCGAGGCACAATGTAAATAAAATGTACATACGTACAAGTGCACAAGCATAGGTGTACATCCGTACAGAAATGCGGGATAATGACCTACGGCGCAGTATCATATAGAATGAACTTTGCTCGGTACGATAATGGGGGCATGATCACGTACTCAGCTACTAGTTTCCCCATAACCCATATTCTATCATGTGAGAGATACATAAAAACTGTTCTAAGCATGGTAGTAACTGGAAGTACAACATATGACGTTTTAACTTGCTACCCCAAGGATCAGCATTTAACATGGTGGGTTTTGCAGTTCATTTATGTGACAATATGTAAAGTTCGTAGAAAGTACTTGCCTCTAGCAAAGCAAAACAAAACAAGCTGCGATAATAGTGCTATGGATGTCCGGTAACTCGTCACTGTAGAAGTAAATACAATAACTTAGTTTTTACACTAAGCTAAGACACTAGGACACTAATTGGTGAAACACGACTTGTGACTGGGCACCTAGCCAAAATGATGACTTTGGCATAGGAGACCAATGTGGGGTGACACACTACTTTAACTAACTTCCTAGGGTCTTTACACTAGTGAGGGGTGGGGTTCAACACGGCTAAAACTCAAAATAACACAAAAAGCTACAAGTCGTAATTAATCAATAAATAAATCAAAAGTCCATTGTGTTCTAACAATTTTAGAGATAGACAAAAAGCCTAGTTTTACATAAAACAAAGTACCAAAACGATCCTTGCTAATTATAGAAATTTATTATAATTTTTCTGGAATTTATTAACCAGTACAAATATTTTATAAAAATCAGTTTTCCTAAGTGTACAGAAAATGAGTTTTGGTTTCATATGCCAAACTAGTGGCAAAACAGTAAATTAAATACTACAAAAATTATACTAAATTAGCTAAAGTAACATAGTATCTAAATACTATTTTTCCATAATTTTAACAACACTTTAAGTATTTTTAGAAAATCAAAAACAGCATTGCACACAATTGAATTTAAATAATTATTTATCTGCGTATTTTGTCCATGTATATAATTTGAACCAAAGTTCAAATACAGGACCCAAGGCCATGAATCAAGTCCAATATGACTTGTACAGGTTTGAATGTGTGAAAACACATTTGGGCCCAAATACCCATGCTAGGCTTGGACACCAAATGGTTGCAGTAATTTAAATACAATAAAAATACAATTTGGTGAAAGTGCAAAAATAATATTAATATTTTAATATGGTAAAATTATGCATATTGAAAATATACATACATATGTTTTAGAAGTACATATATATATGTAAGGAAAAATACTTAATTTATAAAGTATATATATATATATATATATATATATATATATATATACAAATATATATATATATATATATATATATATATATATATATATATATATATATATATATATATATATATATATATAAGAAAACACTTAATAATATAGTGTATATATATAATATATATATACACATAAAAATATATATACATATATATATATAAAATTTACTAACTATGAAATATATATACATATATATAAAATACTGTCAAAATACAGTATATACATATATATATATACTAATATATATATATATATATATATATATATATATATATATATATATATATAAAACAGGAAAAGAAAAAGAAAAGAAACAGAAAAAAAAGAAAACAGAAAGGGAGAGGGGGCTCGAACCCGAGCGCGCAGGTAGGGGGGGTTTAGTTTAGGACGGGCTGGCTAGGGGGTCAGCCCATCAGTTATGTTAGGGGTTAGGTTTAGTTTAGTTTTATTTCTGTTTAGGTTAGATAATAAATAAAAAAAATATATAAATCGGTTCTGTGTCCAGACAGTTAAGGACACAGGTAACAACGTGTCCGTGCTACGCACGACACGCACGAACACTGATTCATGTGTCCAACTACTGGACGAGCATCCCCGTGTCCTGGCGAGTCTCCCACGTGAAATCGAGACACAAACTACACGTTGTGACACTTGCAACTTACGTGTCCGGTCGTCGAAGTGGATTTCGAAGGAGCTGGCGGGCGGCGGAGGCGTTGGCGTCGCGGCGCTCCGGTGGCGCTGGGCGCGGCTCAGCACGGCGAAGCGAGTGAGGGTGGTTACGGGCGGTGGTGCTCGGCGTGGGGGCGGCGCTGGGTAGATGGCCGGAGTTAGGGTTAGGGCTAGGGTTTTGGGAAGAAGGGGGAGAAAGGCGGTCGTGGGGGGTGGCGGAGAGGATTTAGGGTTAGGTTTCAGTCGGGGGGGAGAGTGGGGAGTTTTATAGGGGTTGTGGGCGGCGCTAGGTCGGTCGGGGGGTCAACGAGAGTAGGTGAGGAGAGAGAGAGTGGTCGGGGGGGGGGGGGGGGGGTAGGTTAGGATTAGCAGATAGGCCCCCATAGATTTAGGAATTACACAAAGGCTTTAACAGTGAGTAAATGCAAAATAGAAATTGCACTCCACAATTTAAAACATTTAAGAAATTGCAAACTGATATAAAAGTAATTTAAATAATTACAAAACTATATTAAAACAATTCTAATAATTGCAAAGTGATATTAAAACATTTAAATAAATTACAAAATGATATTTTTAATATATAAAACTCATTTAAAAATCATTTAAGAATTCTAGAAAAATTCCTAAAAATTCCTAATAATTATTTAAGGCTATAAATGACATAAAAATTTAATTAGCTCTAATTTAACTAAAATTTGAAAACCAGGGGTTTACAATATCCCATCCATATTTGCTCTATTGCAGTTATTACTCTACGTTTTTGGGAGTTTATCTATGAAACCATGGTTTCAGAACTGCGAGGTAAACTGTCTTGTCCTGCTGTGGACACTGCTCTTTATATTAGGTACACATGGACAATCGGAAACCAATTAATAGATCAAATAGACTTATTTGAACTCCTAAAGAAAAGATACAGGTTTGCTAATGCAATACAATTCCCATTTGGAAACAAGACACTACATTAAAGGGTTTTGGGGTTGGCCTTCGATTACTTGTTATGGCTTATACTCGAAGGCAAGACCCTGCCTACTCTCTCCATAGTATATATCACATGTTTACTCAGAAGCACTGAACTCGATTTCCCTATAGGACTGGCCTATTCATTACCTACTGCTACAGTCGATTGGTAGGGTTAAACCATACTGGTACCCGAGTGCAGGGGACACCCCTTTACATGTTTAGTAGCCTTATCAAGATATGCTTATGGAGACCCACAGCATCGTAGCAGTAACACAAGGCTGAGTTGCCTAAGGCGCCAGATCAAAGTTATGATCTTAGAAACACAGTAGTACATGGCCATTAAACCTGAACGCCCAACCCAAAATCTGGTACCCGGTTATACTTAACTATGGTTGCAGCCCACCATTACGGCTTTTCTTGCTGTTACATCTGTTACTAGTACTCTTCTTGATTTCATTTATATACTGTCATAACTAGGATCTTACTTCCTATACTGGAAATGAATAACCCTACATCCCTAGTTTAGATACATGAATATGCATGTATTGCTATCAATGAGCCATGTGAAGGTGCAGTTATCAATGCTCATTGCTCAGTAGGATATGGAGATGCAGGGGACGGCCTAAGGATCATTGTAATGTCTCGAAGAAGATATTTACTTGATTATGCAGGCT
Source organism: Iris pallida (assembly GCA_029216955.1). Classification (NCBI taxonomy): domain Eukaryota; kingdom Viridiplantae; phylum Streptophyta; class Magnoliopsida; order Asparagales; family Iridaceae; genus Iris; species Iris pallida. The sequence goes on along the minus strand of JANAVB010002000.1, from coordinate 11,776,189 downwards.
AATCTAAGTATAGTAGTGAAGCAAAGGAACTAGGTGTTTTGCATCAGTTGGGGATGATATATGTTGTACATGGAACACTTCACGGTTCTATTGATTTATCTGTCTCATATCTATGGTTAGTTCTTGCTATAATAGAAAATATGTTTCCTTTAAGCATTTGGTCGATTCTAAGATGTCCATGTGGGTACTGTACGTATAGGCCCTATCTAATTGGTCAAAGAATCAGTGTAAGGAGGTTGATATATATAAGGATAATTGACACTTAGTATGGTGTCTGTTACCTGGCGACATTCCCTCTATAAATCGGCTATAATCCAAATATGAGTGCCTATAGCAACTTATATATCCAGGCCTAATATATTCAACACCAGAGTTTCCTAGTGTCGTGTTCAAGATAATTATCTACTTGGTATAATCTGGACATTTTAAGATTAGGACAGCACCCGTATTGCATCCTCTCTATCATACCTTATATTATACTCTGTTGACAGATTCTACAGGCCTTGGTCCTCCTCTTCTATACAGTCCAGTGGCAATCCTCTTATGGTTGTATACGCATGAATCTTGGGCACAAAAAAGGGTCATATTACACTTTGTATGATCTGCCCAGGTCTTCTTCTCCTGTGTTTAAGGCCAAGGTTTCCTCATAACCCAGATACACCCAGATGTCAAGCTATGCACATCCACATCCTATTTATTCCCCTTTAGGCATTTTTCCAAATACCTATTATTCCATTAACAACGTGATCAAGATTAACTATTATTTGGAATTCAACTGGGTACAAAGTTGGAGGATTACCTGTGAGTAAATCGAAGGTCTCTTGCTCGACGACTCTCCGAGACTCGTTCTCAACTCAGAGAGAGACAGGGCGGTATGGCTTCTAGGGTTTGAGAAAAGTATTTTTTTGTGTGTGTGTGTGTGTGTGTGTGTGTATATATATATATATATATATATATAAGAATTAGATAGGGTCGAAATATATATATATATATATATATATATATAAGAATTAGATAGGGTCGAAATCCAGGTTGGATTAGAACTCAGGATTTCATCATGTTCCACGAGAGGGTTTGAATCTTGTTCTAGCCGTTTGGATTTTTAAACCATTAGAGTGCAATTAACCCCCTCCCTAAACTCTGTTTACCTAATTGCCCTTCAAGGATAAATTAGAATTAGTGTTGTAATATATATCTATATAGATATACATAGTGATTCTAGTAACAAGAGAAATATTAATAAAAAAATATTTTGGTTCAGAGGCTCACAAATCTCTTCTAACAACAAAATAATAATTTTAAAAGAATAGTTTTGACAAAACCTTTCATCAGTCTAAATATCTTTTAAATTAAATTTCTATCTAGAAAATAGAAATAAAATAGAAATAAAATTTATTCGGGAAGAGGATTTACATATAGTGAATCACAAATTGTCAATGATATATTCAGGGAACATCGTATACATATTACATATTCCAAAGCATGGAGAGTCCGAAAGATGACATTACGTGAAATAAATGGTAGTTATGTTGAGGCATATGCTTGTCTTGAGGAATATGGTTTTAGAATTATGAAGTCGAATTTAGGTAGTAGATGTTTCCTTAAAACTTCCGAAAATAACAAATTTAAAAGAATGTTTATTTGTTTCAAGGTGTGCATTGATGGATTTTAAGGGGTTCCTACCTATTATTAGTACTGATGTCACGTTTCTTTCATCTAAATATCAAGGTATTTTATTCATCAAAAAATAATAACACTATTTTTTGAGGTGGTCAGGGGGGTCTCGAGGGTATTGGGTCTTCGAGGTGGTCAGGGGGGTCTCGAGAGTATTGGGTCTTCGAGGTGGTCAAGGGGCCAACATGTGGCAACCTTCCGTTCTTTTTCTCTCCTTCTCCCTCTTTGACTCTCTGTAGCCCTCTTCGAGGTCGCTGTAGATCCTAAAAAATCAAGTTGCACCTGTCAAAGAAGTCATGAAAATCAAATTTTGCATCCTTCAAGTGAACTACGCAGAAGACAGATTGCGCAACAACTCGATTGCGTAGACTGAACTGCGCACTCATCCAAGTGCGCAAGCTGACGTGGCAACGTCATCATTACCTGACACAGAATCAAATCTTCTGACAGCTGACAGCACGGAGAACGAGGAAACTGTTCGTTTATCGTGCAGCACAGCGCTCGAGGACAGCTGTACATGCAACACAATCTGTCAGACTTTCTGCAGCGCGGTCTATCCTAGCATAATCTGAAGTCAGCGCAATTCATGTGGCGCACTTCATCAAGACATCTGACAAATGTACACGTGGCCTTCATGCCATCAATTGCTCATCACGTGGCAACCGTCTGTACACGATCATGCGCATTTCAATCAAATGATGCCATGTGTCCAAGACAGTTGGCCCACGATTAAATAACTGCCTGCGCAGTCTGAGGCTGCGCAATCCAGTGCATGCGCAATCCATCTTGCGCAATTCAAAATAACTAAAAGTTTGTTATTTCTAGAACTCTATAAATAGAGTTTCAAGTCTTCATTGTTGGGGATCAGACACACAGAGATCAGAATCCACACATCACCCGAGAGTTCAGGAGTTCTTGCCCAAGTGCTGCTACATTCTTCAGAGGCTATCGCCTTCAACTTCAGAGGCTATCGTCTTCAAAGTTCACATCGTCCAAGGGATAAAGCGATCGTCATTCAGATCAGATTCCTACAGTTGTACTTTCCCAGAATTCTTGTAATCTTATTACAAAGTTTGTAAAATAAAGATCATACTTTTGTTTTTGCAAACAAAATGGCGACTCTGCTGGAGACGACTTTCTCCTCCGACGAGGAAGTGACAACTCAATGTGACGTTGCGTCTATCGGAAAGACGTAGAAGACGCTGGTTGTGAAGGTCAACCAGACGGCCTACGAAGCCATGATCAACTCCAGGACCACCCCTCGCACTGCAACAACTTCTGCCACGAGCAAAGTGCGCCCAGTGTGGATCCCCAAGACTGCTGTACAGTCTGCTGATTCTGCCACCAAGACTGCTGTGCAGTCTAAGGTCTCTGCTGCCAAGACTGTTGCACAGTCTGTTGTCTCTGCTGTTGCACAATCTGTCTCTACTACTCATGCGCAGTCTGCTGTTGCCAGTGCACAAACTACTTTTTATGCTACCCTGTCAAAGTACAAGACTCCTCTGCCCCTGGCGCAGTTAGCAGCAACAACTCCTGCGCAATCCACCACTCCAGCAACCATTGTGCAACCCAAACACTCTGTGGCCAGAACTCTTACTGCGCAAGTGGCCAGAAGGTCATCTGTCAAAGATTCTCCTGCATAATCAGCCAGTGCACATGCTGTCAAAGCTTTCCATGCGCAAACTGGCCTGCGCAATCTAAGAGAAACAGCCCTTTGGCTAATCTCTCTTCATCTCACAGCAAAGGAAAAGACTTAGCTTCTCTTCCCAAGCACTCTATTGCTCCAGTACAATCCACTGAGGGTAGTCTATTGGCTATTCCTCCTCCTCCCCAGAACAAAGGAAAAGGCCCGTTGGTCTTTTCTCAAACTTCCTCGTCCCATGACTTGGAAGACAACAGAGGGAAACGCTCTTTAGCTAACCCTTCTTCACAAAACAAAGGAAAGGGCCCTTTGATCTTTTCTCAGTCTTCCTCGATTTTTACCGTAGAAGATCAATATGAACGTGCCTCGGCACCAGTCAGTACAAGAACTCTCTCAAACAAGGGTTCTTCTTCCCTCCTTGCCAAAGTGAAGTGTACTGATCAAAGAGGTATTCTATCTACTCCGGTAGCAGAATTCCAAGATCTTCCAACTCTCAAGATATCCCGCTCAAAACAGGAAAAATTGTTGGTGTCTCAGACAGAAACCCCTGGGGGTGAGTTTGCTGATCTAAGAACCTATCTCAATAGGCCAACTTCGACAAAACGCAAACAACCAATGCCGAAGGCCAACCAACATCAAAAGCAAATTTCCAAGATCAAAAATCCTGATACCTATGCCAATGAAGTGAGCACTTCTCTATATACTCAAGGGACAAAACATCTGAAGAACCGAAATCATGTTCCGAGTGTTATTAAAGAACACATCCCTCAGACTTCTTCTCGTCCCGTCGCTGTTCCTGATCTCCGAGAGCACCTCAGGCAAAAGCGGGACAACAGCTCAACACCTCCAGCTCAACCAAGTGATCATCATCATTGTAATCACAAGGTTATCATCAAGTGTTGTTGTCAAACAACAAGATGATCTGTCTTCGATTGTCTGAATTTTACAAACTCATAACCTATGTCCGAAGACGAAGACGAAGTGTTGTACGCCTCTGTCAACATGACTTCCCAAGACACTGGGGGTAGAAAGTGCTCCAAGCACGGCAAACCTCGCAAGCCCAGCCAGCGATATTTGGACCTACTCCAAGAATCTTCTGAAGGAGTATTTCAACATACTCGATCCCGAAGCCGAGACACAATCGGTCAAAGGAATCTTCAAGATCCTTCCGGTCATCTTCCTCTTTCTCACTCAGGAGATGATTCTTTCTCCGACTATGATACATACAGCAAAAGTTCAGAACAGACAGTGTCCTCCACTGTACCAAGAGAAGTGACAGCTTATGTTGTCACTGAAGATCCTGATGCTTCCAGTTCAGCTAGTCAAGAACAACGGATAGCTGCGCTAGAAGACAAGTTGAAGACCATGGCTGACATGGTCGCCAGTATGCATTCTATCATTGTGGCACAACATACAGTACCACCGACCGTACCTGCTGTAAGTCCTGAGATCATAGCATCATCGGTGCCTGTTAGTGCAGGACTAGGGGTAGCAGCTCCTCAAGTACCCCTTGTACAAGTTCAACCTATACCCAGTCAATCAGGTGCTGGGGGTGGTGCTTACCATGCTGTTCCTCCTCCTAACACTGTAACTCAGCCTGCTCCTTCTACATTAGTGGAAGATGCCAATGAAGCTGTCAAACTCCTACGCACTCAGTTCGAGGCCTTCAAAGAGAAGGACAACTTGCAGAGGTTGGGGATCAAGCAACCCTACCCAGTTGAATGGAAGGAAGTCCCATTTCCTCCAAAGTACAAAATCCCAACAATCTCGTTGTTTGATGGCGGCACTTCTCCCAGTCAGTTCATTAACCATTTTGAGGTAATGACTGTCCAACTTCAGCCAAATGACGCTCTTCTCACCAGGGTATTCGTCGGCTATTTAGCCGGTATTACATACGATTGGTACAGAAGCTTGCCCGATGGCTGTATCACTTCTTTCTCAGGTCTCAAACAAATCTTTTTGGAACGATTCTATGAAGGGATAAACGACATGACCATGCCAGCCCTTAATAAAATCAAACAAAGACACAATGAAACTGCTAAGAGTTTTATTGAAAGGTTCCGCCGAGAAGCTTTAAAGATGCCTCCAGGGACTCCGGCCGCTGTCACCATAGACACCTGTAAGTCAAATCTCTTGCCTATCATCAGCATGTGGACGGGATCAACTCAGTTCCAAGACTGGCCATCCTTTATTGTCAATGCTAAAGCTGCTGAAGTTAGCTTCGACAAATTCAAGCAGCTAGGGGTACACATGTCTAACCCCGACCGTAACGAGCACCAGACATCGAGTGGCGGTAATCGCCAGAACAACCGCAAAGAAAAAGAGACTCTAAATATTAATCTGAAGAACAAAGAATCTCTGGCGGTTAACGTAGCTCCACCTACGTCCACTTCTACTCCTTCAGCACCTCCACCAAGGGAACCTCGTCCGAAAGTGGAGTACTCTTTTGACGAAAATGACACCGCGAGCATCTTTGATTGCTTAATCAAAAGCAATAAGCTCCAACTCCCTGAATCGAAGAAGCCTGATAAAGTCGGTAAGACTGATCAACCTAAATACTGTGTCTATCATAGATTCATTGGGCATCCCACTCGAGCATGTTATGTGCTCAAAGGAAAAATTCAAGAGCTGGTCAACGCTGGTATCGTCACTCTGCAGCAAGACGAGAAAACTGTTACCGCAAACATGGTTTCAGTTCAATTCGGTGACTTCCCACCGCAGATGGTGCAACATGGTGTCATCCCTATCCCCAAAGCTACTCTTGAGATCGAGAATCTCTCTCCTCCACGAAGTGAAGGTCTCGTCCCCTTATCTCTTGACAATGGCGAGATTATGTGGATTCACCCTGATCTTGCTTTGGAGTTCAAAGTTCCCTCTTCCTCCAAGAAGAAAGACCGCTCCAAGGGCAAGACAAAGACTTGCAATATGGTATCTTTTGACCCCATAGTTGACGAAAAAATTCTGCTAGGCACCAGATCAGGAAAACCTTATCTAAAGGATTATCCTGAAGCTCAGGAAAATCCTACTTCTTCTTCTTCTGAGCCTGCTCCAGTACAACCTGCTTCCACTGAAGACATCCCTTCTGCATCCTCACCGGTTGTAGTACCCATTCTCCCCAAGCCGGCGGTAGCTGACAAAGGCAAGCAGCAAGTCCGTTTCGACAAGCCTTTGAAGAAGTCATCTCCTTCTGGACTTGAAAAGCCTTACAACTTTGATATCTTGGCTCAACTAGCCAATACACCGGCCAGGTTGTCAATCTTTGAGTTGTTGTGCCTCTCCAAAGAGACTCGGGAAACTCTGAGTGAGGCTCTTATGCAAGCAGAAACTTGTCTAGCCCTTCTGAAGAAGCCAAAAGCAGAGCCAGTCTCTTGCCTCCATTGTCACAATGTGTTGGAATTAATTCCAAACAACCTTCACACAGGATGACATGTTGATGGAAGATAATAGGCATGACCGTCCTCTATACTATACAGGATATGTCGATTCGATGAAGGTTGATCGTATCCTGGTAGATCCAGGGTCTGCTCTCAGCATCATGCCAAAGACAATGTTAGATGCATTGAATATCCCAGTGCATAGTCTTTCCAGTATAATCACCACTATTCTTGGGTTCAATCAGGACAGGAGCGAACCTCTGGGCAAGATTCGCCTAAAACTCCAAATAGGCAATCTTCGCACAAAGGTGACCTTCTACATCATTGACAACCATGGTTGTTCTTACAACGCTCTGTTGGGAAGACCATTCCTGCATGAACATAACATTGTTCCTTCGACTCTCCATCAATGTTTCAAATATGTTGATGACAATGGAGAGGTTCAAAAGGAGGTTGCTGATCTCTATCCTTTCAAAGGTGTCGAAGCATACTGCAACGATGCTCATATGTACAAGGATGAATTCATGAAAGTAGTGCTGTCTCTGGACACTGAAGAAGAACAAGAAGCAGTGCCTAATGACACTCTTATCATACCCGTTAAAGGGCGTATTTCTCGTCCTCAATCTTCCAAACCATTGGCTATTCACTTGCCAATCCAGAAGCAACCAACTGATGGAGGACAAGATCAAAGGGAGCTCACCTCTTCTGAGCCACTTGTTATCGACTTACGTCGTAACAAGGAAAAAAGGCAGGCTCACCTCTTCTGAGCCACTTGTTATTGATTTATCTCATAACAAGGAAAAAAGGGAGCTCACCTCTTCTGAGCCACTTGTTATTGACCTTCGTCGTAACAAACCTGTTCTACGTTCTTCTTCTTTTCCTCTTGTAATCAATCTGACCAAGCCTGCTAAGGCTAAAGGTCCTGCTGTAAATACAGATGTACAAATTAATCAAAAAGCATCTACTTTCCAGTATACTGATGTCATTTATCATGCTAAATGCTATTTGAATATGTTAGATAGCTTCCAATCATTTACAATAGGAGTTGTACAGTCTCTTCAAACCGAAGTCTCACTCGAACATCCAAATGATTCATATCGTGTTGTTCCCGCTCGAAAGAAAGGCGAGAGTCCAATATTTTTTAGTAAAGGACCGGAACAAGAATTCAGCTATACGGATGAAAGCAAAAGTAACGACACGGGGCATCTCCAACTTCGACGTTACAGTCAACAATCAAAAGACATCATCCGAAAGATGGGTTATGACTTCAAAAATGGCCTCAACTACGGTAAAGGTAGAAGAACTCCTATCCGTACAACTGTTCCGAAAGAAAAATCAGAGATGTATTACAGCAGGACCAAAAGAGGTCTCGGATATGCTTCTCCTCCAGTATTATCTCCAGCAGCCTCCGAATCCGATAGTGAGGAGCGTTCTAACTCTTCTGATTCCAGATCATAGGATTCTTACACCAGCATCGGTCAAATTCATCGGTTGACTGTATCTTCTAACATGGTCTCCGTCGAACTTCCAGAAGGCTATGACAAGGATATTGAAGAAAATCCTGAAACTGATCCTTGGGCTCAACGAATGGATACTCAATGGAAACTCCGATTTGAACAAAGAGAACCTCCAACTGAAAATTAATTGGTTCAAATTGATGTAGGAGAAAGCGGTTTACCTCGTCCAATATTCATCAACAAGAACCTTCCAGAGGCAGATAAGCAAGAATTAATTCTTCTTATTCAAGAATATATTGATGTCTTTGCCTGGAGCTATGAAGACATACTAGGACTAGATCCCAAAGTTGCTACTCACAAATTGAATATCTTGCCTAATGCAAAACCGGTCAAACATCAATAACGGCAATTCAAGCTAGAAATGATGGACGCCATTGATGACGAAGTCAAGAAGCTTATCGCTTGTGGTTTTATTCGAGAAGAACAACATCCTGATTGGGTAGCCAATGTCGTCCCAGTTCTGAAGAAAATCGACAAAGTTCGAGTTTGCATCGACTTTCGGGATCTTAATGAAGCATGTCCAAAAGATGAATTTTCTCTCCCTATCACGGACGTCATGATTGACAACACCTGTGGGTTCGAAAGAATATCTTTCATGGATGGATTCTCCGGATACAATCAGATTCGGATGAATCCTGAAGATAAAAAAACATACTTCTTTCTGCACTCCTCGCGGAGTCTATTGCTATACTGTAATGCCGTTTGGTCTCAAGAATGCTGGTGCAACATACCAACGAGCCATGAGTACCATCTTTCGAGATCATCTGTGCAAGACTGTCGAATGCTATGTTCACGATATTGCTGTCAAAAGTCATCTAAAGGAAGATCACATCCAAGACTTGAGAACTATCTTCAATCTCATGCGCCAACATCAACTCAAAATGAATCCCACCAAGTCATTCTTGGGTGTCTCTAGTGGCAAATTTCTCGGCTTCGTCATTACCTCTAAGGGTATACACATGGATCCCGAGAAGATTAAAGCCATTCAAGAGATGCGTCCTCCACGCAACCTAAAGGAGCTACGAGGATTCCAAGGTTGACTTCCGTACATCAAGAGGTTCATTTCGAATCTATCTGGACGCTGTAGACCATTCACTCAGCTAATGAAGAAGGGTGTATCTTTTATTTGGACCGAAGAATGTCAACGAGCATTTGAAGACATAAAAGGATATCTTATGAACCCACCCGTCTTGGTGCCACCAATCTCAGGCATACCATTTTTAATGTATGTCCGTGCTATGGATCATTCATTGGGTGCTTTACTTGCCCAGAAGAATAAAGAAGGTTATGAACATGCCATCTACTATCTTAGTCGTACTATGATTGGTGCTGAACACCGTTATAGTCCGGTCGAAAAATAATACCTAGCTCTTATGTTTGCTGTTCAGAAGACTCGGCATTACATCATTGGCCAAACTATTCATGTCATATCCCGAGTTAATCTTCTTCAGGTACTGATGAAGAAGCCTAGCACACTCAATTCTCGACTGGCTACATGGGCCATTCTGCTAGCCCAATATGACATAGTTTATGTTCCACAAAAATCTATCAAAGGTCAAGCGCTGGCGGATTTCTTAGCAGCTCATCCTGTTCCAGAGACATCCAAACTCTATGACAAAATTCCAGACGAGACATTGGAATCAAATACAATCTCCGAAGAATTTCCTACTTGATGTCTATTCTTTGACGGTACATCCAGAATTGGACCAAAGGGTGCCATTGTCGCAGGAGTTGGAGTTGTTCTCGTTTCTCCAGACGGGTCAACTATTCAAAGAGCTTATTCCTTAGACGAGCCTTGTTCTAACAACGTGGCAGAATACAATGCTCTACTCATCGGCCTTCAATTAGCTAAACAATTGGACATTGAGTATCTTGAAGTCTATGGCGACTCTAAGCTGGTCGTTAACCAAGTTAGAGGGACCTATGAGGTTCGTCATCAAGATCTAGTGCCTTACTATGAAGCGGCAATCAACATGGCTACATCATTCAAAGCCTTCTTCATCGAATATGTTCGGCGAGCTTGCAATACTGAAGCAGATGCTTTGGCCAATCTTGCAGCTGTTTTAGCTATTCCTATCAAAAGACATCAGGTGGTGGTTATCTCTAATCGGGAATTGTTTTGCATCGAAAACAATCGTAATATTGAGTTCAGTAATCTTACCGAAACCAATGTTATCAGTGAAGATTGGAGAGCTCCCTTCATCGACTTTGTAGTTCATGACATACTTCCGGAAGATCCCAAGGAAGCTACGAGTATTCGTCGACGATCTCTCAGATTCTACTACAATCAAACCACCAAGACTCTCTACCAGCGAACTTATGACGGTCTTCTCTTACGCTGTCTCGCTGGTGATGAAGCAATGCAAGTGTTGCGTGAAGCTCACGACGGTGTTTGTGGAGCACATCAACCTGGTCCTAAACTACAAGATCGCATCCGACGAATGGGTTACTACTGGCCCTCTATGGTATCCGATGCCATCGAATATGCAAGGAAATGTCGAGCTTGTCAAATCCATACAGATTTCATTCATCAACCATCAGAATTCCTGCATCCGATTGCTGCTTTCTGGCCTTTCGAAGCTTGGGGCATGGACATTATAGGTCCCATCAATCCTCCTTCTTCTAGAGGACATCGGTTCATATTAGCAATAACCGATTACTTCTCCAAATGGGCTGAAGGTATACCTCTGGCTGAAGTCAAGACTAGCAATGTTATTAACTTCGTCAAACACCACGTCATCTATAGATTTGGTGTACCTCGACGAATCATCCACGATAATGGACCACAGTTCATCAGTCAGAAGTTCACAAGGTTTTGTGATGATCATCGAATTGACAACGTCGCTTCTACAGCTTACAACCTTGCCGCTAATGGTTTAGCCGAAGCTTTTAACAAAACCATTATCAAGCTCCTCAAGAAGTTTGTGTCTACTAACAAACGGAACTGGAGTGAAAAGCTTGGCGAATGTCTTTGGGTTAACCGAACTACGGTCCGTAATCCTACAGGCTGTATACCCTTCTCTTTGGTGTACGGTTGTGAAACAGTTTTACCCCTGGAACTTCAAATCCCATCCTTAAGGATTGCCATTGCTAATGAGCTCACTACAGAGAACAATGATCTTCTTCGACTTCAAGAATTAGAAGCGCTCGATGAAAAGCGACTATTGGCTCAACAGCATATTGAGTTATATCAAGCTCGCATCTCGAAGACTTTCAACCGCAAAGTTAAAGTCAGAGCCTTTCAGCAAGGAGAACTCGTTCTAGCTGTCAGACGTCCTATGACTATGACTCATATGAGCAAGGGCAAGTTCGATGCAAAGTGGGAAGGTCCATATATCGTGAGCAAAGTCTTTTCAAATGGAGCCTACCAACTCACTAAAATGGATGGTCGAGTTGCAATGATGCCTATCAATGGCAAGTTCCTTAAAAAGTACTATATATGAATGTAAAAGGGATTTTATTCATAAATGATGTTACATAATATCAAGGAAGATCACTATCATCCTTCTCAAAATCGGGACGTGGGCCACTGCCGTCCTTATCAAACACACGGTCGACAAAAGAACTGAGAACATCCTTGCTCGAACCCACCAGGAACTTGCAAGCAGCCATCCTCATGGCCTCTTCTTCTTTCGTCGTCCTAGGTTCAAGCAGGAAGTCCAAGATATCCTTAGGCGGCTTGGGTGCAGACGAACCTTCGCCTGCTTCTGTTTGCTTTGGCTGGTCAGGATTGGCTGGACGTTCTTCCGAAAGTTCTTCAACCTTCGGGGCGGCATCAGCCTTCATGGATGCATCTCCAGACGATATCTTTGTGCTGAAAAGTGAAAGTGATCATTTTATTTAGATTTCTGTCCTATTTATAGGCAGAGATTCTTAAAACAACGAAATGACACATCCAATTGACGGTTCACCCGTTCATTACATTCATCCGACGGTTCGTCCGTTTATCACATTCATCCGACGGTTCGTCCGTTCATCACATTTATCCGACGGTTCGTTCGTTCATCACATTCATCTGACGATTTATTCGTTCATTACATCCATCTGACGGTTCACCCGTTTATTTAATTCATCTGACGGTTCACCCGTTCATTTCATCCGACGGTTCATCCGTTCATCCCGACGATTCATTTCGTTCACACCTCTTGACGATTCATTTTCGTTCATTTATTCATCCACATCAGCAACTTGTCATCTTCGATTAAGTTGTCTCTTGAAATAATGATATTCAATAAATTATATTCTGCCACGTCCATATTACCTCTGAGCAGATATAATGAATATAATTATTTTCTAAAAAATCAAGAAATATATCATGTCCTGTACCTCTGAATATATTTTCTATCGCTATTATTTATATCTGAATAAGATATACAATGAATAATAGAACCACAAAAAAATGTCTTTTATTGATCAAAGATGAAAGACATTACAAAGATACATTTCATGAAAAAACAAGAAGATACAAAAGATCTTTCTACTCAGCCGGTGGTGTCATTAAATTGGTCATCTGCTGCTTCAAAATTTGTAGTCGCTTCTCACGAGATTCCATCACTCGTTTTCTAGCTTCTTCCATCCCAGATTTATCATCGAAGGTTGGCAGGTTTACTAGTCTGCGAGTGATTTCAGGTTGGTGAGCTGCAGCATATTCATCTCTCTCTTGAGTCAGAACACCAAGTTGTTGAATTGCAGCTTGATGTTGGGCGGCTTCATCTTCCAGAGTTAATTGAGAAAGTCTCAGTTCTTCCTGAAGACGGGCAATTTTTGCTTGCAATTCAACAACTCTTATTTCTTTCTCTTCAGCAACAGATGTCACTGTTTCTACCTTGGAGTTGTACTCAGCGGATTTGGCAGTGAAAGTGTCCCAGAGAACTTGGAAATTAACTTTCTCAACCGCGGCCTCTTGAGACATCCGTTCAAATTCAGCTTGCTCCAAAGGCTCTACCTCTCCCTTATTTAGCTCTTTGTAGCTCTTAACTGAGGTCTCCAGCTCATCTAATATATGATCAAGAAAAGTAGCCTGAGCTTCGTCGCCTTGGCTGCGGATGGCATTAATTAAGTAAGAGGTTGGACCTCTAACTGTAGAGAAATCAGCTTCTTCATTTTCTATCACCCTATCTATTAATGGTCCCAACGAATTAAAGAAAAATTTGGTGAAAGAGCTGATGACAAATTGGTTAGTGGCCAGAGCACCAGGAGTAGCAGCTACTCCTGTTGACGATGAAGCAGCAGCACGTTCAGCCACTTGGACGGAGGGCTCTTTAAATAAGGGAGCTAAAGTAGAGCTGGTTGCTCCTCCCGGTTGTTCCTCTGCACAAAATAGATAAACTTTATCATTTTGTCTGTCATTTGCAGCTATTGAAAAGATCAAAAGTAAAAGCAGTCTTACCATGGCTTGGTCCAGGGATGATTCGGTCATCTGTTGGCACAGATTCTAATCTAGTAGAGGTAGCCTCAGACATAACTGCCTGGCTACTGCCTGCCTCGAAGCCACTTGACAAACGACGACTGCTGCTAGCTATCGTCGTTACAGGCACTATATCCGTGCACAGTGGAGGAGCTGAGGAAGATTCGATTTCTGCATGGATCAAAGATAGAGATTTCAGCTGTTAATCTATGAAAAGAATATTGATAATTTCATTTAATACCTTTTGGATCAACAGTAGGAGTTTCTTCCGGGGCAACTTCCTCATCCGCAATCTTTTCTGGAGATACCTGCACCTCAACATCCTTTTCAGGATCCAAGGTATCATCAGCGGCTTTGGGAGATATAGGGACCTCAATGTCCTCTTCAGGATTCTGTGTATCATCAACAGCCTCTGATGATGTACTCTTCTCACTTTCATTATCCTCATGAGCTTCCTCGCTTGCAGCGGTTTGATCAACATCATCTTGCAGACCGAAGTCGCAATCATTTAATGCTTCAATCATTAAACGATCCTCCTCTTCGCGGATTGTTCCTGGTGTAACAGGAAGTTGAGTCGTTTCTACCGTCGGTGAAGGAGATCGTAAAGCTTCATCTTCTCTAGGCTCTGCAGCCTCCTCCCTCTGATCAGTCTCGTCCCTCTGTTCTGGACTAGGAGTTTCATGCCTAGGCTCAGAGACAGGAGTAGGAGATGACATAGTAATTCCAGCAGCAGCATTCACCACCACCGAGGACAGGATCACCTTCTTTCTAAAAGCCAGCTTCTTTCTATAAAGAGGTCTCTCTGGACTTTCCACATTTACTACATCAATCGGCTTTAGAAGAGAAGTCGGCGTGGTTGCCTCTTCTCGTTGGATTGACTCGGCCAGCTGCCGAGATTGTGATCTGGTAGTAACTTTCTCTGATTGGTCCAGGATAAGTTTCTTCTTTGCAGCTGGGGAAGAAGGTTCGTCAATCCTTCTTTTCCACTCCCTGGCCGGAGACTTAACAACTTTCAGAGAAATTCTCAGTGGTTGATTGACTTCCTCAAGGAAGTTTGCTTCCCTGGAGGCTTCTAATGGGTGATCCACTGGTTCATGCTCTTCATTATTTACTGGAGCTGATATGACAGTGGCTCACTTCTTCAGACGTGTCGCTGTTGCAAAGCTATCAATAAGGCTGAAGTTTTCAACAAAAGTATTCGCTGCTGTATAAAAGAGCGAATAGGTGTATAACATTCTGGGGCCGTGGTCGCTTTTGGTTGGCATCGAGAACATTGCTTTTGTATCTCGTGCGTTGTAATAAGCCCACGCCCTAGCACCATCAATCAGATAGCCTTTTCCTTGTAGGCAAGTTATAGCATTACCTATATGGAATTGGTCGTATCCGAATTGTCGCGCAAAACGGCTCGGAAGATATGGTTCCAGATAACACTCTTCTTCGAATCTGTAAACCAAATAAGATGGCCTAATTGTCTTCAGCCACTCAAATACTGCGCGACCAAGAGGCTGTCTCCCTAGATCAACCAGATTTGTCGCCATGTATTCATAACCAGCCGGAGGAGCGACGCAGTAGAAATTCCATCCTTTTCTAAGATTTAAAGCCCGTCTACAATCCTTCAAACTGTAGTATGTCTATTTTCCCTGGGAGAATCTTCGCAGGTAGCTACCGCCGACTGCTCCCATATTAGGGTTCATCAATGATGGATGATGCAGAAGTAACCATCCAAACAAGTAGGTATAGGGCAGCTCCAGTCGAGGGAAGTTTCCCTTCTCATCCTTCCCTTTGAGCATGGAATCAACAAAAAGACGAAGACCGGCATTTATTCTGCAGGTCATCACTGATAGCAAATCCATCCGGTAGCCAAAGACTAGCCGGACAGCAGCGAAGAGTACGCCGCGATGAAAGCGGTCGACAACACTTGCTCCGGGGACGACGAACCGCCGAAGCCAATATGTGAGAAAACCCGCCAATTGGGCTTTCTTGGACATGGATCTATAACCCAGTCTTATGAAGCTCTCGATGGTATCTCCTTTTTTGAAAGGAGGATTTTGTAATTCATCATCAATTCTAATATCCATCTCGTTATTCTCTTCTATCAAACCAAGCACTTCACTGTTGCTGAGTGGTTTGAAGAAGCTAGGATCACATTTATCAGGGTCCTTTGCCTTCTTTTATATGACGTGGTTGAGGAAGAGGTAAGACAACCACTTCGATGAATAACAGGTACCAGAAGAACCACTCTTGTAATATAAAGAGCAGATCTTGTAATGGCACAATAGTTCTTCAAAGACATCCATCATCTCAGCATTTTCTCGGCGAAGTCTGTCCATTTCATCATTTGTTGGGACAAATTCCTCGTAAGGGAATTCTCCCATTGGCAATCCTGAGATATATTTTATCTCATGTAGAGCGAGTCCGATTTTACCGCAGGGTGTCATAAAGGTCCCTATCCTATAATTATACCTTTCTGCCAGAGCAAGGAACAGATGAGGGTTGGGTTGAAAGCAGTAAACAGTAGGGAATAACGACTGGAACAGCTCGATCTCCTTGAGCTTTTCTTCAAATTGGACCAATATCCAGTTAGCTATGCAACTCCATCTCTTATGATCTGGGTTCACCAGACCTGTCAGCCGGATGTCCTGATCCGGGTATCTGCCCTCAGCCTTTGCAAATTCATTGGCAAAAATTGGCGTCCTCACCGGCAGCAACAAAGAGGAGTTCTCAGGAGGGATACAGCCAGGTTTTAAACCTCTGAGCAAAGAGCTATGACGCTCAGAGGAGCTATAGAACATATCCCTATTATGCGGTCCTTTCTTTACACAAATATTTCCTGTTCTTGCATGTTGAAGGGGAGTGATATCCCAGTCCATTCTCCTGGGATAGCTTGCATGGGCATAACGGGATAGAGGGAGGCATCTGGCAATATCCGGTAACAGTATTACTTTCTCCTTTCTCTGGATGAGTCTCTGCTCAACACGGGGTCTTGGTTGAGAACACTTCTCAATGGCCTCACCAAATAAGAACAAGGGTTTTTTTTATGAGTAATAGCACCGGCAGTCTACAGGGGCTGCCCATTCATCAGACTTAATAGAGTTTCATTATCCTGTGCTACTAATATAGCCTGTCGGGAAGACGGCAGAGCATATTGGGGGAATATCACATGGGATAAGTCTTTTTTGAACTCTGGTTCAGCAAGAGTCCCTACGAAGGTTTCATATTCTGGGACCTCTCTAATATCAACTGCATCAAACAGAAAGACAAAATTCAGCACAAAGAAGTCTGTTCAAAAAATCAGCAAAGTGTGCAAGTGTCAGATTGTGCTGAGTATCAGATTGCGCTAGATGTTATATTGCGCAAACAACCAGCTTCTATGCGCAAGCTGTCCAATTGCGCTGACATATTTGCTTGCGCAAGACAACAGTTTGTGCTGACAATCTTGCGCAAATCAGCAGATTGTGCTGACTTTTGCCAGCGCAATTCAACCGATTGTACAAGAAAATAGTCTTCATAAAAATGAAAACTATTGGGTTTGTGCAACCGAAACCCTAAACAGGGTGGCACAGTATGACCAAATCTCTAAAAAGAGATAGGTTTCAAGATTCAGTAATGTCGAAAAATCCTAAAAAGGATTTTTCGATCGAATGTCTACCTTGCAATGCTGGATGTGCAACTTCATGTCGAGAAGGGCGCGGCGCAGCACGAGTCGAAGACTCGGCGGGAGCCTTGCCTTTCTCAGCGGCGGAGCGCTTTGGAGCCATTAAGATCGATGATGAAGAAGAAGGAGAGTCGGGAGAGCTCGGGAAATTCTTTCTTTCAGATGATTAGAAGCAAGTAAAGAATGACAGAGAAGAGAAAGAGAACTATTTATAGTTTTCGAAAAATAAACAAACTCCTCAGATTGCGCCGAATAAACAGGGACTAATTCCTCCGATTGCGCAGACAGGTCATCATATGCGCAACTTGATTTTAAAATCAAAATTCAAAGTATTTCGAAGCTTTGACTATTTCCAAACTTCGAAAACTTTGAAGGGGGTCTTGTAGGTCCTAAAAAATCAAGTTGCACCTATCAAAGAAGTCATAAAAATCAAATTTTGTATCCTTCAAGTGAATTGCACAGAAGACAGATTGCGCAACAACTCGATTACGCAGACTGAACTGCACACTCATCCAAGTGCACAAGCTGACGTGGCAACGTCATCATTACCTGACGCAGAATCAAATCTTCTGACAGCTGACAGCACGAAAAACGAGGAAACTATTCGTTTATCGTGCAGCACAGCGCTCGAGGACAGCTGTACATGCAGCGCAATCTGCCAGACTTTCTGCAGCACGGTCTATCCTAGCGCAATCTGAAGTCAGCACAATTCATGTGGCGCACTTCATCAAGACATCTGACAAATGTACACGTGGCCTTTATGCCATCAATTGCTCATCACGTGGCAACCATCTGTACACGATCATGCGCATTTCAATCAAATGATGCCATGTGTCCAAGACAGTTGGCCCACGATTAAATAACTGCCAGCGCAATCTGAGGCTGCGCAATCCAGTGCATGCGCAATCCATCTTGCGCAAATCAGAATAACTAAAAGTTAGTTATTTCTAGAACTCTATAAATAGAGTTTTAAGTCTTCATTGTTGGGGATCAGACACACATAGATCAGAATCCACACATCATC
The DNA here is from genome assembly GCA_029216955.1 of Iris pallida. Taxonomy (NCBI): domain Eukaryota; kingdom Viridiplantae; phylum Streptophyta; class Magnoliopsida; order Asparagales; family Iridaceae; genus Iris; species Iris pallida. The sequence continues at coordinate 11,757,896 of JANAVB010002000.1, read as the reverse complement.
CGAGAGTTCAGGAGTTCTTGCCCAAGTGCTGCTGCATTCTTCAGAGGCTATCGCCTTCAACTTCAGAGGCTATCGTCTTCAAAGTTCACATCGTCCAAGGGATAAAGCGATCGGCATTCAAATCGGATTCCTACAGTTGTACTTTCCCAGAACTCTTGTAATCTTATTACAAAGTTTGTAAAATAAAGATCATACTTTTGTTTTTGCAAACAATCGCGCCAACTGAGTTGCCCCCCCACACCAACCCACCCCCTCTGCATCCCCGACACCAACCCCCTCCACAAGTCCCCGCCACCCATGCCATCTGAGTAGGCTCTAGTACCCCCCACTCCCTGTATGTTCCCCTAGGGCACGCAAACTGAGTTGGCGCCCCCACTTGTCCACGCCAACTCAGTTGGCTCTCCCTTGCCCACACCAACTAACTTACCGTGTGATCCCCCCTCTGCAATTATCCCAAACTTCTTCCATTTTTTACAATTTCGAGAAAGTTCTTTACCCTGTAAATAATATTATATGTTATTTAGTATACAGTTAACATAATAAATTTTAATCCCAAAAAATAATTATTTATTTTTAATTTATTTTTATTCTTATTTTTTATCATGTCAGCTGTTACATCAACATATTATGTCAGCTGTCATATAAGGATGTATGATTTAGAGAAACAATTTGAAGGGGTGAATATCATTATTCAAAACTGTGTTATTTTATTAACATATAGACAGCTACAATATATCATTTCGCTTTGATACCAATTGTTGGGCGTGTGCGAAAGCGTTTACCAACCCATCTGATCAAAACCAACTCCTGTCTAACGGACACCAAGCACAAGATGAAGATAAGTATATGACGGTGACGTACGTCACCTGGACAAATCTCAACCTTTAAAAACTCAGATAAAATTACAAGATTGACAAAACTCACGTTAAATCCTTTGTCCTAATAGGTTCAACCCCCTCACCAATCTCAAGAAAAAAAATAAAAGATTACAATTGAGATCACTCACCAACCCGTAACAATCTCCCTAATCAAAGTTGACGACTCCTTGATTATATCTCATTCCTCCTTCTATCTTGGATGGCGAAGTCCTAAGAGCAAAGTACGGAATTTCTCTTAAATTTTCTTGTGGACGAGCACCCAGAATCTTCACTTTTGTGCTGTGCTTTGTGCCTCCACCCTTACCCCATATATATAGGATGAGAAAAAAAACCTATTTTAGGTCATAATATGGTTTCTTAAATAGGAAGACCTCAAATAAGAATCCTATTACACCTAAAATAGCCTATCAATTATCCTATTTTAGATCATAATAGGATTTCCTAAAATAAGAATCCTATTATATCTAAAATAGCTCCATACCTATTACGGACATTTAAATATAATCAAATTAAATATTTAATTAGATTTGTATTCCACAAATATGTTGTTACCAAATCCAGGCTGGACTCCAACTGTCACGCCCAGAACCAGAATACCGGAGAGCGGAGGAGTGACTCAGCCAGCTACGTATTACGGGTAGATGAATACCGTATAATACGATCAATGATGTCTAAAAGACGAGGGGGTGCATACTACATGAAAGTCTCACTAGGGTTACTCAACATCTACTATTCCAATCATTTAATGAAAAGCAGTAAGTAGAGAACATGTAAGAATTGAGCAGTACGACATCCTAAACGCTCAGTCAAAATGTTCTTGAGATCTGGCTTTACAAAACATAGCCAGATGATATAACAAGGTACACACAATCGTTATCAGCTGCAGTCTGACTTAGTTACAATTATGTAAAAGTAGTACAGGACAGTCCGACTAACATGTCGGTGTCAAACGGCTAAATGTGAAGTAAGTAATAAAACGAGCAGGGAAGCAAGGAACCCACTCGTGTCCTCCTGCGATCATCCCTCTAGTATTAACCATTTTGGAGGCGGAAGTAAGCTGAGTCCTCGGGAGCTGGCTCTAAATCTGGCCATGCAAAATCAGAGAGATTAGACCTCAAATAGCAAGTACCACAAGGAAGCACGACATGAGAATTAAAAACCAGTGGTAAGAGTTAAGAATATAATAAATAAGTCTCCGCTTGCTACTGGGATTCACACAACATCACGATACTTCAAACCAACTTTCCAACCAAATAAGGACAAAAGTTGACCCGTCATGTCCTAACATTCTGATCATCTCAGTAGTTAACATAGTAGATACTGTACACAAACAAATCAATTTAAACGACAATACAACTACTACAGCTTGCTAACTGTAAGTTCCAAGTTGCCTTGGAAATATACAATAAGGGACTCCTCAGTTCTTACAATGTACATGCAAGGCTAGTCTACCCAATAATCAATTGCGCCAATCATGAATTAGACGTGTCCCAGCGGGATGCCCGTCATCAATATATATAAAAATATAAACAGATACCACTCCATGCCCGTGTGGCAGATTTGTAGTATCTGTAGGAACCAGCCGGCATGTCGGGGTACTAATTATTCCGAGATGGCTGACATGTAAGAACTCAAAAATCCATTCTCTCCATGCAATCATTATTTTATTTAACTTAATAGTCCCTATGTTAATTGAAATCTCATACTGTGGTTCATGGTCATTCAGAATGAGTACTTTCGTACAGTGTACGATATGTATAACTCTACAACGATGCTCGTGCGGTTAGGTTGTAGGTCTTACATAGCGTAATGCAACAATCAAACCTAGCCACGAAATAATCATGTCTTGACTGTAAGATACACGTGCTGCTTTTATAGAAACAAATTGAAGTCTACACGTGTCCATATGCCAATGTTCGGGATCGGCTAGTCGATTGCAATGGTTCATGGTTAATATGAACGTGTCTCATTCAATTTCAATAAGACGACTAGCCAGTCTCTTAGTTCCAACTAGGAACGCATGATCAATCATTTCTCGAGGGAACAATTAATATTAATTCGTGATAAGGCATGAAAGTCAAACTAGTATTTAGTATGGTCGAGTCTATAACTCTCAAGGTTAAGTTCCAGTCGTACTGGGTATCCATGAACAAATCGAGACACAGGGCACATTCCACACAATAATATGTATTAAAAATATTAACATATCATGATTTTATCGAGTTCATGTCAAAAGGCGTAAGGATATAATAAGGGGTGCCATACGCGTAAATAATAAAGTTACACGTAAAACTTGTATGCGTAAAGGGTCGAGTTACGAATAAAAAGTTAAAGTTTACGCATGAAACTTGTACGCGTAATTGAAATAACGTAAAGGAATAATTGTTATGCGTGACTGAATACGCGTAAAAGAAATACGCCAAGCCAGAGGAGTACGCGTAAATAATGAAGTTACGCATGAATCTTGTATGCGTAAAGGTTTAAAGTTTACACATGAATGAATACGCGTAAATAATAAAGTTACGCGTGAATGAATACGCGTAAAGGAACAATGTTACGCGTGAATGAATACGCGTAAAGGAATAATGTTACGCATGAATGAATACGCGTAAAAGAAATACACCAAGCCAAAGTAGACTTACGTAATCCAGATTCACGCTGACACGAATGAATGTGGGCGTAGAGCTCGATACTACGCGGGCACGTAAAAATGTGGGTGTAGAGAACCTCCCGAACTCCAAATTCCGTGAAACCTCAATCTAAGCCAAAGATGGGATTTCCATAGATCAAAATAGGGTATAACACAAATCTCAACAACCTGGATTGATCAAAACTTGAAAATATGGAGGTTTGATGGATCAAAACCACTAAAATTTGAAAATTATAATTTTCTAGATCTACAAAAATGAAACTTTCAAATGCAAAATGTAAAGTTCTAAACTATCTTAGAATTACGAGAGAAAGATAAATGAACCATAAAAATAGGTTCTTATGTGGAAGCAAGATGCACTTGCCTATGGGTTTTCTTAGGTTAGAGGAGAGATTAATGGAGAAAAAGAGTAAATGAGAATGAATGAAGAGAGAGAGAGAAAGTAGTTGGGCTTTAAATGGAGATGGTGGTAGGTGGTGGTTGTGTTCATGATGAACCTCCCTAAACCAAAACAAACCAACCCAAGCCGAACCCAAGATAAACCAAGATCAAAACAAAAGCAGAAAATAAAATACAGAAGAATAATTAGCGTGAAATTAAAGGAATTAAATACAGAACAAATACATGATAAATATTAAATAAATGTATTCAAGCAGTACACGTATTAAAATACGCATTCTGGGAACGGGGAGTGACACCAACAATCTTTCTCTCCAATCTGATGAGAGGGTATTGACCCCCTGGGTCCTCAACTGGGCACCATGCTTGTCGTCCCGTGACAGAGTTCCTGCTTCCCCATGCCAATGATCTCCGATCCCTGAGCTGCTTTGCATCTTCTTTTGTCTCCAGCTCCTCGACCATCACGTCGATACTAGCGGCCATACGTGGCACCTTCTACACTACTGGGATCCTATCGATATCAATGACACGACTAAGATCGAAGTCCGTGACGATCAGTCTTACCATAAGTCTTGGCTGCCTGTCCCTGACTTTCGTCTTCCACTGAAAAGTGTTAACTTTTCGACGAGCTTCTTCACCCTTGGCTGGACCAACCAAGCAGACGGTACGGTTCTCCCGAGATTCGAACTCCTGAACTTTCCTACCTTCGTGTCCGAACTTGAAGCTCTCTCATACACATGCATCCTCGAGCAAAACATCACGTATTATGCATGACGTCGATGACCCACAGCTCTCCCTAAACTTGTGAATGATGATGCTCTTACCTCAGATTGTGTTTTCTGCAAACCTTAATCTCCTCCATGACTTCGAATTGCTGAAACCAATATCATTCTGTGAAGCTTTGGCAAACCACCTGTTGCCAAAACTGGATCCGTAGAGCAAACCCCACATGGAGATCGACCAGATGTCATGGGTCTGACATACTTACCCTCAATCTTTGACTCATCACCATCCGTCACTTTGTCTCGACGAACCGAATCCTCTGTATCCCTCAAATCATCTAGAATCCCCTCCTCAGCAAGTTTTCGACGATCCACCTCCTATCGAACACACCTCAAGCCTTCATCTGGTGTCTGTGGTCTTCCTATACAGCTCAACGGCTTGAGCCTGTACATGCCACAACAGAAATCTTCCCGAGCCAGCTATTGGGAATCCTTCGCAAGCATCCAATCTTTCTCTCCAAACAGACTGTGACAGCCATCATCTGCCAGCCTTCCTACCAAAACCAAGTTGTAGCACAAACTCGGTACATGTCGCACATTTCTGAGGATGAACTTCTCACCAAACTCCGTCGTCAAGTGCACATCATCAATGCCTACAACTGTAACCGTCCCCTTTGTTGCCCATCTTCACACGTCCAAATCTACCACCGCGGTATGACGTGGAGATCCTCCTATGTGGAGTGGCGTGGTACGACGCTCCCGTATCCAAGACCCAGTTGCCATCATAACACATACCACAAGGTTCCTCTGCGTCGATCATTGCAATGGTGATATCTCCAAACGTTGTGAGATCCTCCTGATCGTCCTTGCCTTTAGCCTTGTCACTACCAAAATAAGTCAAATCAGCAACAAATTTAGCGACTCCAAGAAAGAAAATCGCTAATTTTTGGGGGTTTAGCGACGTTTTACTAATACGTTAACAGCGACTAATAGCGACGTCTAGCGACTACAGTTTATTAAATGGGAACCTGCGTCGCAAGTTCGTCGGTACACGTCGCTGATGTAGCGATGCATAGCGACGCAATTTAAACGGTGTCGCCGTATATTAAATTTCAGCGACGTTTAGCAACGTCATTTTTGGACGTCGCTAAATGTTTCATATAGGCTGCGAGGGTTTTCTTTTCGATCATTCAAAAATTTCCCCCTCAATTTTTCGCGCGCTCCTCCGGCGATCTCCCTCCTCCGACCTCCTCCTCCTCCTCCTCCCTTCTCCTCAGGTAGCTCCCCCATCTCTCTTTCTCTCTCTCTTTTACACACACACACTCCCCTGTCCCCGCCGCCCCTGCTCCGACGCTTCCTAGTTTCTTCTCGTCTTCTAGCTCTCTCTCTCGCTTCTAGTTCGTGTCCACGAGAGTGTGGACTCGCCGCACAAGCAGCAGTTTATACGTGTGTGTTTTATGATTTTGTTGGTTTGGACACGTCGTGTCCTACTGTGTGGACATGAGACTCACAGTGTGACACCTATATATGTACACGACTCATATCAACTATCAATTTGATGTTTTGCTGGGATTCGAATTCCAATTTAGGGTTCGAGCCCTATTTACTGATACTGGGAGTTTTTTGGGCAATTTTAGGGTTTTGAAATGAAGAATAAATTGACTAATAATGCTAATTAATTGATGTTTACATGTATACATGGCTGTGATAATGTTTAGATGAACTGGGATTCATGGGATGCATGTTTGGTTTGTATTAATCAATGGTACTATGTATACTGTTAGGCCCCTCTTTCACAGTATACTATGTATACTGTTAACACATAACCCCCTGGACACCAATACCGTAAGCTTGAGCTTGGCTTGACTAGAATTAATCGAGCTCGAGCTCGAGCTCGAGCTTGATAAGTTTTTCATTTTGGAGTTTGAGCTTGGTATCGAGAAATATGACTTTGGTATCGAAAAATATGAGTTTAGAAAAATATGGATCCATGATTTGGTGCAGCAGCAGCAGCTTCTCATAATCAAAACTGATGTGGTTAGCCATTGGCCTTGATTTTTAGTTCAGGTTCTATAAGGAATTTGCATTAATCAACGGTACGACATGGTGATTAGGACATTGGGGGTCTGATTTTGAGCTGTGTGAGGAGGAGGAGTGTGTCTGGGTTTTGAATTACATTGGGGTCTAATTTTTGCTTAAATGATCATATCGGTTTGTTGAGTATTGGCTTTCTATATATTTAGATTGTTGTTCATTCGTAGATTCTCTACATTCGTGGATTCTCTATATTATTATAAGTTGTGTGAGGACAGTAGGCCATCTCCATTGGGGTCTGATTTTGAATTACATGTTTCTAATGTGAGGGGTGTGTCTGGGTTTGGAAGTAACTGTCCCAATAATATGATTTTGAATTACATGTACCAGCCAGACACTGTTCCTGCAACCATTCGACTGGCGAGACAGAAATATATATACGACATTTGCTATAAGGAATTTGTATTAATCTACGGTATGACATCGTGATCAGGACATAGTCCCTGCAGCCATTCGACTGGCGAGGCAGAAACTATGTATCCGTAGATAAAGTTGACTGTCCTCCGACCCCTATCACTCGGCAATGATGATACGACAACCTAACACTACATCTTTTAGTAGTAGATAATGTCTTAGTATTACATTTTGTGGGTTCATCTTATTGATTCTGTTACATCCTTCAGATACTAGATTCGATAAGAACATATACTACACCATATGTACAGAACATAGATAATTCACACTAATGTATGCTAGACTGAATTTTGGGTTGTGTTCTGAGCCATTCGTCCCAACACTTGGCAATTAAGCATGTGAAATATATCGTTTAAAAACATAAAATTTCGGGTTGTGTTCTGAGCCATTCTTTACTTTCTGCAGTAATTATCTTAAAATGGATATGAATTACTATATGTGGAACCGTTTGTGGATGTACAATCGTCATCCTGATGAATTACTATCTGTGTCAATTTTTACAGAATTATCTTAAAATGGATATGAATTACTATCTGTGGAACAGTTTGTGGATGTACAATCGTCATCCTGATGACATGTACGGTGTGCGGGATGAATTTATACAGGGTGTACAACAGTTCCTGCAGTTTGCTAAGGCGTTCCCTCAGTATATGGACCGTACAAAAATTAAGTGTCCATGTGTGAGATGTCGTAACTTGAAATATCATTTGAAAGTGGATGTGACATATCATTTGTATTCGAGGGGTTTTATGCCAAATTATTATCAGTGGACCACACACGGAGAACTTGTGCCTTTAGCCTCCGAGCCGGAGCCTTATGTGGAGCCTTATGTAGATGTCCACGAGCATGCTGATTATGACCAAGGGTGGACGAACATGGTTTTCGATGCTGCGGGCCTAGTTTCGATCCGAACAATCAATATGCAGCTGAGGAGGCACCGAATGCCGATGCTGCAAAGTTCATGGAGTTGCTGGAGAATGCAAGGACTCCTTTATATCCTGGTTGTGATGACCATTCACCGTTGGAGGTGATTACAAGATTGTTGAGCATAAAATCAGATTTTAACATATCTCAAGAATGCTACAACCGAATCCTGGAGTTAATTAAAGATATATTGCCGGAGGGTGGCAAGTTACCTAAAGACTTCTACCGATCCAAGAGAATGGTGAGATCGCTCTGGATGGGGTATAAAAAAATTGATGCATGTCGCAACGGATGCATATTGTACTATAAGGACGACAAGGATGAAGACGCCTGCAGATTTTGTGGTGCCGATCACTTCAAGGCAACTAGTACAACAAGGACTTCTGGTGCACGCAAGCCAACAGATTCGATGCACTATTTGCCTTTGACGTCGTGGTTGCAGAGGTTGTTTATGGCGAAGGAGACAGCTGATAATATGAGTTGGCACAAGCGGGAACAAATAGATGGAGTACTGGATCATCCATCCGACGGGGAAGCATAGAAGCACTTTGATTGTATCCCGATTTTGCTTCGGAGCCGCGTAATGTCAGATTGGGACTTTCCTCCGACGGTTTTACCCCATTTGGACTTTCGGGCTCACAATATTCTTGTTGGCCTGTGATTGTTACTCCATACAACTTGTCGCCTTGGATGTGTATGAAAACTCCTTATATGTTCCTAATTGTTATTATTTCAGGTCCGAAGAACCCGAAGAGGAACATCGATGTGTACTTACAGCCCTTGGTAGATGAGCTGAATCAGTTGTGGGAAGTAGGTGCAACCACATGATGTTTCCAGAAAGCAAAACTTTCAGATGAGGGCCGCACTAATGTGGACCATCAATGATTTCCCGGCCTATGGAATGTTATCGGGTTGGAGCACCCATGGTCGTCTCGCATGTCCATATTGTATGGATCACACTAAGGCTTTCCGTTTGAAACACGAAGAAAAACCGTACTTCTTCGATTGTCATCGACAGTTCCTGCCAAAGGATCATCCGTACCGGAGGAACAAGAATGCTTTTCGTGCTGGCGTGGTAGAGAAGTCCAGTACACCGCCACGGTGGTCCGGGGACACGATATGGAAGGAAGTTAGAGAATTATCAAGTGCTATTGAAGAGCCTACAGCGGGGTACAAGTGTGATGGATTTGGCCGCGCTCACAACTGGACGAAGAGGAGTATATTCTGGGACCTACCATATTGGAGTGACCATCTGCTCAGACATAACCTGGATGTCATGCATATCGAGAAGAATGTATTTGACAATATAATAAATACTGTGATGGACGTAAAGAGGAAAACGAAAGACAATCCCAAGGCCAGGTTGGACTTAGAAGAAATATGCAGACGTCCAGAGTTGCATTTGATAAAAGAAGGCAACGGGAAGTATAAGCAGCCCAGGGCTATTTTCTCACTAGACAAGGAGGACAAAGGTAAACTTTGTAGGTGGATCCAGGGCCTAAAATTTTCAGATGGGTACGTATCGAATTTAAGAAGATGTGTTGACCCGAAGGAGAACAAACTGCAGGGTATGAAGAGCCACGACTGTCACGTTTTTATGGAGAGGTTAATCCCGATTGTATTTTGGGAATTCTTACCTCAGGTCGTTTAGGATCCACTAACAGAGCTTAGCATATTCTTCAGAGATCTTTGTTCTACTAAGTTGCTCGTTGATCGGCTTGAAAAGCAGGAGAAGGATATTGCAGTAACATTGTGTAAGCTTGAGAGGGTGTTCCCTCCTGGATTCTTCGACTCTATGGAGCATTTGCCAATTCATCTTTCCTATGAGGCACGTGTTGGTAGGCCCGTCAATTATCGGTGGATGTACCCGTTCGAGCGCCATCTAAACCACCTGAAGAGGAAGGTAAAAAATAAGGCACGGGTCGAGGGTTCTATTTGTGAAGCCTATGTCCTTGAGAAGATTACAAACTTTTTTTCAATGTATTTCAAGCCTCATATTGCTACAAATAGAACAAGACCTCCGAAGAGCGACGATGGAGATATAGAATATAATGATGCATTATTGAAAGTCTTCAATGCTCTTGGAAAGCCTTCTGGAAAACTGAAAAAGAGATATTTGAATGATGAGGAACTAAGGGCTGCCCAGTTATATATATTACTCAACTGCGAGGAGGATAAAGTGGAAAAGCTAGAGTGGTAAGTAAAAATCTTTAACGTTCAAGTCATCTATTTATTGATTACGTTATTATAATTTAACGAGTATATTCCGATATTTATTGGTTTTCAGCAAATTTAATGATGAGGTGAGGTCAAGTAGACCATACATTGTAGATGAAGAAGTAGAAGAAGAAATGAGACTTTATTTTCCGTCTTGGTTGAATACATATGTACGTAAGAAGCTAGTTAGAATCTTCCTCCATTTGTATTTGCACAAGAAATAACTTAACATTGAACTTAATTTTGTATATTCTCGTGTTTAGGTCGATCGTCCGGACGTCACCCTTGAGAATGAATCTATTAGAACTCTTGCCAAGGGACCAATTTATGCCGTCAAAATATGGCCAAGTTATTACGTGAATGGGTTTAAGTTCAAGTCAACAAATGCTCCCATCAGAGATAGCTTCCTGGATCTTGATTCCACAAAAAATAGTTGCTTGCGTGTCAAATCTATAAACTACAAAGATGTCACTCAAGGCAATGATTTCTATAGCGTCTTACGGGAGATCGTGGAATTGACGTACAACTATGGCATAGAGCCTGCCAAGATCGTGTTGTTCAAAGTTGATTGGTTCGATCCGACACAAGATCAAGGATGGAAAATTGACAAACATGGTCTTGTGGATATTAACTACCGTCGTCGATACCAAGGATACGAACCATTTATCCTAGCAAGTCAAGCTCAACTCGTATATTTTACAACATATCCTAGACAGGGAATAACGAGGTACGACTGGTGGGCAGTATGCAAGACTAAAGCCAGAAATACCTACGATGTCGACGAAGTGGCTTATCAGGAGGAAGAGCTGCCACTTGTACCAAATACAGTTGATATCGACTCAGCAGAAGTTTCCCATTCCATATCTACTTGTGTAGAAGAGGTAAAAGTATTCGAAGGGGAAGACGAAGGAGATGCTAGTGACGATAAGGAGGAAGAGGAAGAGGAGGAGGAGGCAAACGAAGAAGATGAATTTTCAGAGGATGATTGAGAAACTGTGATTTTAATGTATTCATATTTCTGTAATCTTAAATTATGAACTATGATCATTTCTATTAGTATTCAGATTTTTGTAAACTTAAATTATGAACTCCAATGTATGCAGATATTTCTAAACTGTCATTGTATTTATTTATATTTTTAATAATATGTTATTATCATCATGGCAGGACGACGCGGAGGCATATCAGGACGACGCGGAGATTGGTCAGGACGAGCCGTGTCCTTAGGTGGGCAGAGAGCTCCGTTACCAGAGGATGGCTCCGGACTATCGTCTGACCCGAGCACTCTATTGTACCATAAGGTCGTAGGTCTGGGTGGCAGTACACCTGGGACGAGCAGTTCCAGGCTTGCTGATACTCCTTCCCCTAGCCTTCTTACCGCTGACAGCAGCATGGCGGGTGGGAAGCAGGTGGAGGAGGTAGTCCGTACTCCCGCCTGGGCGAATCCATGCCAGAGCGACCCTCCATGCGCACCTCAAGACGAGACGATGATGGAGATTTGGGCCGACGGTCCTACGAAGTAAGTTAAATGAATATATATATATATATATATATATATATATAAATATATATATATATATATATTTAAAATCAAAGCCGGTGGACGACTCCACCCGACCTTGGCCCGGAGGCCGTGGCCACCGCCACCCAGCTACCTCCGTGGGAGGGAGGGCTCGAACCCGGCCCTCACCCCTGGTGCACGGTGGTGTTACCAGTACACCACGACTCGATGTGCATATATATATATATATATATATATAATATATATATATATATATATATATATATTTTATATATATATAAAATATATATATATATATATATATATATATATATATATATATATATATATATTCATTAATATAATTATCGTTGTATACAGATATCGTCCCTCGTCGGTACAGAAAGCGTTGGGCTCCTTTCTGAGGTCCAACTATGGGGGTCCGTGGATCAACTACTCGGATGCCTCGGAAGAGAGGAAGGCATTCTGGTTTGCCCACTTCAAGGTAATTAAAGATAGTTAATTTAGTATGATTAATATAATTTTAAGCATTTTTAGAACTTATTATTTTAATTTTTAATTTTTGTAGAGGACTTATTTTTATCCACCATATCGGGCCGAGCAGATTGAGGGGCAGTTTTCTGCCGTCGCCGCCAAGTTGATCCGTTATGCAATTGACGATCAGAAAGCACGTCAGCGCTCCGGAAAGCCGATTGCTGGTTGGATCACGCCTGACCAGTAGACCACGATGAGGGCTCGATTTGAGGAGCTCCGGTACAGAGAGCGGTCGGAGAAGGCGAAGGCGGCTAGGACGAGGGCCGGAAAGTGGTGTGGTGGATCGATTCCTATGACAGAGCATTTCCGTCGTCTGGTATGTAATTTATTGCAATATATAAGATTTTATTGATAGTAGGAGTATATATTTTTCTATTTTACTAAAGAATAAAATATAACAAACATGCAGGTACAGAGGGGTGAGGACGCAAACATGGTGACCATCTTCCTGGCCACCCATCGGAAGGACGTGAAGCTCATCGACGACCGGGCTACTCAGAGCTATGTAAGTACTAATTTAGATTTTATTACTTTTTAACACAACTTGAAGAATATACATATAACCATATAGTTAATAATAATTAAATACTTTAGACGTTTATTAGGCTAATTTAGGTAAGTACTGATTTATAGAGATGCACAATAATTTCTAGGACGAGTTTGTTAGGCTACGTGAGCGTGCGAGTGCTAGTGTACCGGCAGAGGGAGGGGTTGGTACATCGCAGCCCTCTCCGCCTCAGTCGGAGGATGAGATCTGGAAGACCGCCATTGGTGGTCTTCATAGAGGTACGTACTAAGGTACGGGGTCCTACGGCGCATTTGTTGCGACGCAGGCATCCAGGGCTCCCTCTGCCAGTGCGCATTCACAGCCATCACAGGCCGAGTCGTCCCGAGTCGAGGATACCATTGCCCGGCAGATTTGTAACACCCAGTTTTTCAGATGAGGCTAATTTTGAAATTTTATAATTTTAATTATTATTTATTGATATTGTTTCACATTATAATTTTTGGTGATTTTTAATAATTTTTTTAAACTATTTAAAAAATACTTTAAGTCATGACTTGTGATTTTGATGTGCTGCTAGTGAAACCCTAGAGACTGTATGACCTAGAGACTAACCATGACCATGGAGACCTAACCATGTGATTAGGATGACTAATTGTGACTTTTTAGCCTAAGGGTATTTTGATCATTTTTGACTTATTAATGAAATAATTTTTGATTAATTAGTATTGTGCTAATTGAATTGTTAGGGACTAACCTAGTTTTGACTAAACCTAGATGTTAATGATGCTCATAGAGGTTTAATTAGAAGGTTAGAGACTTAATGGTTAAGTTAGATTAACAATATCTAGATATTTTATAGTAGGATATTTACTCTTAGGATATTTGTGAAAAAGAAAGCCTTATGACTAGTTGAACCAATAGGAAGGCTTAGAATTGGGTGGACAAGTCCTAGCCACTCATCTACATGTAAAATTAACCCTAATTCATCTAATGACCAGCCATCAAGTGCCCCCTCCCCCTTCCTATAAAGAATTCTTAAGAAAACCCTTGCATCTTTTTACCTCTACATAGAACCCTAAGTGTTCTTCCCCAAATTAGAGAGCTTCCCGCTTTGATTTGATTTCCTTTCCCTCACATTCCTCCATCCAAACTTCTCCTAATCCATCCCACACCATCAAGGAAGGATTCTATCCAAGAATTTGGGCAAGGTGCAAAGAGAGGTGTCCTTTTGGATAGATCTTCGTATCAGAGCCGTGTCCTAAAGATTTTCATTGGGATTCCACTCCCAATAGGTAAAACCTATCCTCTAACTTGATTTCCTTTGTATATTAATTAGTTTTGAATCCAAAGGATCCACCCCCATGCATGTGTCCCCTTTAGATTCAATTTTGAGACCATTTGGAGTCCATTTGAGGATGTTATAGGTGTGTCTTGTGTCCTACTTGATAGATCCCAAATTAGGACATCCCATGTGTATGTATGTATAATAATAGTTTAAATAGATATTTAAATTTGGGTTTAGAATTGTTAGAGAGTGGATTGATCTTAGTTAGGATGGTTAGAATGAGTTTCATTTGGATACCTATGTTGGTATCCAACTATCTTGGTCAACCCAAATTCGTCATAATTTTTATCCACGTTTTTATTAACCAAAGCAACTTAGAAATGTCATAACTTTTAGCTTAGAACTCCGATTTATCTCCCGTTTTTTTTAAAAGAACCGTATCGAAGTTAGCTTTCTATATATATATATATTTTAATAAGCCAAATTCTTTCTGGAACTTTCTGTAGAATTATTTGAGTGTCAGCTATACGAAAGACGAACGCGTTTCGATGTTTTTGCGATTTCGGGAGTTTTCGGACACGAAAATGCGATCCGTTTAAAGTTTAGGAAAGCTAACACAAAGGTCTACAACATACTTTAATCTTAGAATTTAGTGAATGCCCAATTGGTACAGTATTGATTTTAAGTAGAAGAGTGACTATACGATATATGCATTTTGTGTAACCTATGAGCCTATGTAGTATGGATATTAAATGAATATAGAGTATGTAATACATGATATGTTAGATGAATAAAATGATACATATATGATATATATTCTCTTTATATTAATGTATATATATGGTTGAATGAAAGCATGTAGGAATGCAATTAATATAATGCATATAAGCAATGCATGAATGAAAGAATGATATACAATGTATGCATGAAAGTATATAATGAATGCTAGATATGAATGCAAGATATATATGTAATGATAGATATGAATGCATAATGTATAAATATTGTAATACAATATATAATGATAACATGTATGGTAATGTAGAGTATATGATGCAAGCATGAATGAATGGAGGAAATACATGTATATAGGTAATATAGAATGTAATATATGAATGCAAGCATGCAAGATAATGTATTGTATCCATATATGATGTATTCAACTTAAAGATAATGTAATATATGAAAGGAATGAATGATAATATATAACATGATATGTAAGGTAATGCAAGGTATGAAATATATGATGTGTGCATGTTTGTATGTCTCTATGTTAATGTATGAAATAATATGAATATACAATGTATGCATATGTATAAAACATGTAGGTAATGTATAGATGCATGAATGAAATGAATGTTTGTAATATGTTAATATAAATACAAGTATCTAATATACATGAATGTAAGTATAATATAATACAAGTATTATATGTATGTATCATGTAAATGTAATATACATGATATGTATGTATGTATGTATACAAGGTAAGTATGTATGTATGCATTTCTATAAACTGAGTTAACCTATAACCTTTTACACACATGCATTCATACACCCTTTGACATCATGTATCCCATGTCACATACACTTACCTATCAATAAATTTTAGAACATTAACACATATCCTTTCATACACATGCCAAACACACACATACTCACTTACTCTTTTACCTCTCTTTCTCTTTCTCTCTCTCTCTCTCTCTCTCTCTCTCTATATATATATATATATATATATATATATATGTATGTATGTATGTGCCTATATATAGCTTTCCTATATATATCTATGTATATGAATATGTGAATCTGAATAATATATATACATTATATGACTAAGTTTGTGTGCCTTGTTAGCTTATGATTTAGTTTTGTGCTTGGTTTAGCAAGTGACTTAGGCTATGAGTTAGTAGCTATCTTGGATACTTGATTTGCATATACTTAGTTTGTTTAGACCTAGAATAACTTGTTTGACCTAATTTAGACTTGTTAGACCTAGTTTGACCATAGTTGACCTAGGTTTGACTTTCAGGGTTGACCAAGTTGACCAAGAGTTGACTTTGGTCTAGATTGACCTAGAATCATGTAGAATGCATAGTAGAACTTCATATTGCCATTTTAGACTTATTGTGACTTGTGCTGTTCTGATTAAGAGTCAGACACCTCTCCTCGGACAGTATATTTACTTTGGACATTCAGACATCAGGCGAGTACATTTTCTGATCATTTCATATCCTGCTTAGAATTATTTTCCTGCTTTAAATTACTTTACTTGATACTGTCACGTTGGTCACACAGATTAGTACTATATGGATCCCTTCATGTTCTGTGCGTTTCACTTACATGGCATATCACTATGCTTTATGGTTCATTGAATCACTTGTGACATGTACTCTCATGATCACAGAGTCTTTCTTGAATCCTCCCATTTATTGGGCTTCCTAGAATCCCTATTTATGGAACTATCATGTACCACCCTTCGGGGGCCGTTGCATGAATTATAACATAACCTGGCTGGATCCTTGTGTATTGATTGGGGGTACGGGGGAGTAGAAGTGGACATGTGAATAATATCCAAGTAGTATCTCATCAGAATCATTCCGTAGTGTCTCATCAGAATCATCCTATGCCATTTACATGTCTATATTGTACTCTGACTCACAAGCCACTGTTAGTTCTCTATGTATAGTAGATATTTCTATTACAGTTCTCTCTCTGTTTACATACTGTATTTCTTTCAGTACCTGTATCTTACTTTACTGCATGATTATATTTTCTAACCTGCTATAAACTGTTGAGATGTATTGTGCTCGCTCCTGTCCTGACTGGACCTGTTGATAAATTTTACAGATAGCCTGGAGGTTGCCTGCTAGCCTAGAGGAGATACAGTAGGGGTTGTATAGATAGCTAGGGTTTTGCTTATAGCTTATTTTCATTTGTCTTGAGTTGTATTTATGGATTATTGTATTTGAGATTTGAGATGTTTCTGGGTTGTGTATCTTAGACACTTAGACTTCTATCTGATGTATCTCTTTGCGGATTTCATGTTTTATCTATCTTCCATTATGCTCTACCTTAGATGTGATTGAGTTTATTTCTGCTATGTCACCCCCATTTGGGGAGTATAAACTGCATAGAATTATATTGTTAGATGTTGTGACCTAGGACAGCGTTCTACCGCCGACACTGCGGCGTAGGCTGGACGTACCCACTTCTCGTGCCCTTACTTTAGGGTGCGGGTCGTGACAAGATTGCTGAGCTGCACGACGATATGCTAAGGAGGATTTCTGAACAGCCAGGGTCTCAGGCGCAAGGGGACGCTGCGTCGGTCACCGCACGCTTTGACGAGCTCGAGCGCACCCTGAGGAACGTACAGGGGACACAGGAGTCCATTCACAGCACCGTTACTAGGATAGCGACTTGCATGGAGCAATACAGCACCAAACTGCTTGCCCTAGAGGAGACGCGGATGTACCCATCTCCAGCGGTTACACTGCCTCCTTCTCCAGCGGTTACACTGCCTCCTTCTACAGCGGTTGTATTACCTCCTCCTTTATCGTCGTCGGTGGTTCTTACACCGAAGCAGTATGCTTACATTCTTTCTAGGACCGGTGATGCTCCTCCTGATCAGCCGTAGTCGACATATATATATATATTGTTGTGTGATGGCCCATTGTTGGATCTTTTATGTGTTTATACATACATTGTTATTGTGTTTCATTATGTTTGACACTGTTGTTGAATTTTTTCATATATCTGTATTGATTGATGAGATTGTGTTTTAAACGTGTTCGTGATTGTGTTTCATATTGTTTGATACTTTGTGTTCGTGATGCTCCTCCTGATCAGCTGGTGTTGAGTAGTGTTCCACCGTAGTGGTCGACGAACCCAGGAAAATGCTGCTTTAGGTGCTGTTGTAAATGCTGTAATTTTTTTAATTTTTTTCACCACATTTAGCGACGTTCAGCGACGTGTAGCGACGTCCAGCGACGAATGTTAACGTCGCTAAGTAAGTATCAGAACGTCGCTAACTATGATTCACCCCGTCGCTGATCATCACTAAACGTCGCTAACTATGACGTCGCTAATACGTCGCTATGTGTCGGTAATATAGCGATGTATCGACGTCGCAGAACGTCACCAATTTGCTGACATGCCAGGTCAGCATAGATGTATGTAACGTCGCTAAACGTCGCTAGCTGACGTCGGTAAACGCAATCGTTTTACGTCGCTTGTAGTTGCTGAATTAGCGACGCGGATGCGTCGCTACTTGTCGTCGCAATAGCGACATATTGTGACGTCATGGTGTTTAGCGACTAGGTAAATCATGACTACGTCCAAACGTCGCTAAATACGTCGCTAATTGGATTTAGCGACGTATTTTCCATATTTAGCGACGTCCTGTGGCGTCGCTGATTTGACATATTTTAGTAGTGTCTCAGCTTTGAGCTTCATGCAGTTTCTATTGATATGACCCATTTCGCTACAGTGATAGCAGCTCTCCTTGAGGTCCATAATCGTAAGATCCCGAGAACTCTCCCATGTCCTCGCCTGTGACTTGGGTCTTCCCTTCCCGTAGAAAGCAACCAGAGCGAACTCCTGCGACGATTCAACTTGCTTGCGTCGGACCTCCTCATTCAACAAGCTACTTTTGACTGCCTCCATCATGACAACTCCATCAGGTGCG
Organism: Iris pallida; assembly: GCA_029216955.1. Lineage (NCBI taxonomy): Eukaryota > Viridiplantae > Streptophyta > Magnoliopsida > Asparagales > Iridaceae > Iris > Iris pallida. Next base: position 11,739,062 of record JANAVB010002000.1, on the reverse strand, counting down.
AAGTTGCTCACCGACACCACCAACATCTTCCAGCTTTCCGGCAAAAAACTTAAGATCAGTAGGGCCTGAAGCTCATCATCAATCACCACCTTCATCAAAGACAGCTGATTGATGATACCCTGAACCTCGTTCAGATGTTGTGCCACCGAGACACCCTCCATGTACTTCGAGTTGACGAGTTGGCGATTAAGAAATGCCTTGTTGCCAGTCGTCTTCCTTTCGTACAGCGAATGCAGCTTCTCCCACAATGCTTTTACCGAACTCTCCATGGACACATGGTAAAATACCGAGTCATCCAACTATTGACAGATGAATCCAACGACCTTTCGATCCAATCGTTTTCAATGATCAGCAGCTTTGTCCGTTGGCTTTGCACTGTCGCCCTCCAACAGACCATGCAAGTCTTTGCACCAGAGTAGATCCTCCATCATTGGCTTCCAAATCGTCCAGTTTCCCCTGTGAGGGTGATTATACGAGTGTTCATCTGCTCAGTAGACATGGTTTTCATAACCTCCAAAGCTCTAATACCAATTTTGCTTTGATACCAATTTTGCTTTGATACCAATTGTTGGGCGTTTGCAGAAGCGTTTGCCAACCCACCTGATCAAAACCAACTCCCGTCTAACGGACACCAAGCACAATATGAAGACAAGTATATGGCGGTGACGTACACATCTGGACAAATCCCAACCTTTAATAACTCAGATAAAATTACAAGGTTGACAAAACTCACGTTGAACCTTTTGCCCTAATAGGTTCAACCCTCTTACCACTCTCAAGAAGCAAAATAGAAGTTTACAATTGAGATCACTCACCAATCCGTAGCAATCTCTCTAACCAAAGTTGATGACTCCTTGATTAGATCTCCTTCCTCCTTCTATCTTGGATGGCAAAGTCCTAAGAGCAAAGTACGGACTTTCTCTTAGATTTTCTTGTGGACGAGAGCACCCCGAATTTCCATTTTTGTGTTGTACTTTGTGCCTCCACCCTCATCCCATATATATATGATGAGAAAAATATTATTTTAGGTCATAATATGATTTCTTAGATAGGAAGCCCTCAAATAAGAATCATATTACACCTAAAATAGCCCATCAATTATCTTATTTTAGATCATAATATGATTTTCTAAAATAAGAATCCTATTATATCTAAAATAGCATAAAACCTATTATGGACATCCAAATCTAATCAAATCAAATATTTAATTAGATTTGGATTCCACAAATATGTTGTTACCAAATCCAGACTAGACTCTAACAATATGGTCAACAAAATTAGTATTATTGTTTTGAGAAAAAACTAGTGGTCCAACTCCACCTAAGGTGGGTTTAGGATTGCTTCTCATGGGCATGACTATCACTTTTATGTAAAACCAAAAGTAGATCGTTAACACTAGTTTATAAAAAAATAATTAAAAAGCTATTTCAGTCTTAGAATTTTTGACTATAATGTTACGCTCCTTTCAAAAACAGTTTTTAATGTCATTTAAAAATAAACAAGAAGAATCCCAAACCATATTAAAAATTGTCCTTGAATATCAAGTACGAGAAACTAATATTATTATCTGGACAATTAGGCATCCAACTAGTAATCACAACGACCTAATTACATGAGCACGTGCTACACAGTTCTACCAACTGAGCAATATCCCACCGAGCTAGGTGGAGTATATGTAAAATCTTGTTTGTTAAATGGAAAATGATATTTGGCCCGCTTGCGGGCCAGACCGCATGCCATCTGGCGTGCTCCCATTGGCCCCTTTTATGGGCATGGGCCCAGGCCGGTTGACCTGCCAATGGGGGGCCGCCAGCTGGCTACGGGCCAGCCCGCAAGCGGGCCATGAAGCAGCGCCGTTGTTAAATATTTCAAAGTTTTTTTCTATTTACACACTATTGTTAGTCAAATTTCTTACTTAATTTACTAACCTACCCTTCCTAACTACTCAGCCCATTGCTTTCATGCGTACGACCCACTCCCCCGCACATCCCTGATCATGACCCTATACCAGACAACTTTCTCCGCTTTGATTGTTGCTTCCGCACGCAACCCCCATGTCACGTTCCAGTACTAGAATATTAGAGAGCATGGACGAACATATGCCATCTATATACGAGGTACTCATGAACGTTGTATAACGGTCACATCTATCTAGAGACAAGTGGGGAGACATATTAGCATGTCATTGATGTTAATACTAAGGTCAGACAAATCTTCAAGTACCAACAAGAGTATACCACATATGAAGCTGTGAAGAGTCCCAAAAGTTAAATACATACATGATTATCAAGCTAGAGTAACACAATGTATAACTAGCAAAAGAGAAAATATACATGATTATACCATGAACCTCGTTTAGGTGTCCTACAACTGATGAATTCTCATAGTTAAGATTAATCAATTTCCTAATTAGGAATGCCTTTATTGTCCATTGTCTTTCTTTTGTACAAATTCTCCAACTTGCTCCAAATCTCTCTGTAGTCGTCTCTGTACAAGATGTGATAAAATACGATATCGCCCTAACCACTGAATAATGAAGCCAATCGTCTTTTGCTCGATCTTCTTACAATCTTTAATGTCCATGTCCTTCGGCTTCTTCGAAAAAACCCTTCAAAGGATCATGTAGGTCCTTGAAATATAACAGGTCCTCCATCCTTTGCTCATAAAGTTACAATTGGACCTTGTGAGGGTGATCATCTACGATGTAATTTTTGTGATGTCTGTTACTGCCATCCTCTTCTCCCAACCTTTGGCTTCGATACCAATTGGATGGGTTTGAATCCACCAACCAACAACCAACGATGTAGACTAAATGAAATCACAAAATCAAAGTATTCATATGGAAAAATCCTTGCGGTAAAAAACTGTAGAAATGAGTCTAATTTCTCAGATAATATTATTGAGGGCTACTACCTACTACTTATAGAGGGTCCAACCCCTCTTCATATTACATCTAACCGATGTGGGACTAAAGTCCCTTATTTACTCTCAACACTCCCCCTCAAGATGGGCGATAGATATTAATCATCTCCATCTTGTTACACACCTTTGACAGACTCAATGAACTAAGACCCTTAGTCAGACAGTCTGCCACTTGTTCTTCTGAGCGAACATAGTCAATCTTCAGTATCCCTTGTTCCAGCTTTTCCTTGATGAAGAATCGATCGATCTCGATGTGCTTCGTTCTGTCGTGCTGAACCGGATTGTTCGCTATACTTATCACAGCTTGACTATCGCTCAGAAGGTGCAATGGTGTCCCCTTGTCTAGCTTTAACTCTGTCAGCAGTGCCTTTACCCATAGCAATTCTGATACTCCTAGAGCTATTGCTCTGTATTCTGCTTCAGCTGTCGACCGTGCTACCACTGACTGTTTTTTGCTTCTCCATGAAACCAGGTTTCCTCCTACAAAAATACAGTACCCTGTGGTAGACCTTCTGTCGTCTATGCAGCTTGTCCAGTCTGCATCGCAGTATCCCTCAACATATGTGCATCCATTCTTCTTGAACCACAGTCCTTTTCCCGGCGTCCCTTTCAGATATCTTAAAATCTGAAATACTGCATCCATATGACCCGTTCTTGGATCATACATATAGCGGCTTACAACACTTACTGCAAATGAGATATCAGGGCGAGTATGCCCTAGATAAATCAGTCTGTCTACTAGCCTTTGATACCTTTCGCGATCAACAGGCTTTCCTGCTTCTGCTCCTATCTTGCACTTCTGGTTAATTGGAGTGACTGCTGCTCGGCATCCCAGCATTCTTGTCTCTTTCAACAGATCTAGTGCATATTTCCTTTGTGAGAGAACAATTCCTTGTTCACCATCACACACCTCGATACCCAAAAAGTATCTCATCTCTCCCAGGTCCTTCACCTCAAACTCTTTGGCGAGTTTCATCTTCAGCTTAGTGATCTCAACTACATCATCACCTGTGATCACTATATCATCTACATATACAACAAGTATAGTAATGTGGCCCCTTACATGCTGGAGGAAGACAGTATGATCTGCATTTGTCTGATGGTACCCCATGCCAGTGACAGCCCTTCTGAATCTGTCAAACCAGGCTCGAGGAGATTGCTTCAGCCCGTACAGCGACTTCTTCAGTTTGCACACCTTTCCATGTGACGTTCCTTCACCTGAATCTGACACAGAGTAGCACCCCGGAGGAGTCTCCATGTATACTTCTTCTTGTAGGTCTCCATGAAGAAATGCGTTATTTACGTCTAACTGGTGTAGCTTCCACCCATAGTTTGCTGCAATGGAGACCAGCGTTCTTACGGTACTCATCTTCGCTACTGGGGCAAAAGTCTCATCATAGTCGATACCATATGTCTGGGTATAGCCTTTTGCAACCAGTCTCGTCTTGTATCGTTCAACTTTTCCTTCTGGTGTCTCCTTCACTGTGTAAACCCATTTGCATCCCACAGCTTTCTTCCTTTCAGGTAATGGCACCAGCTCCCATGTCTTATTTTTCTCTAGTGCCCCAAGTTCTTCCATCATTGCGGCTTTCCATCTTGGGTCCTTCTTTGCTTCCTGCCAATTCTTAGGTAAAGAAGTGGAGTCTAACGAAGTGAGGAATGTTTGATAAGTCGGAGAAATATTAGAATAAGATAGGTAGTTGGCGATATCATGTTCATAATCTTTATAACGAATAGGAGCCTTTCCCGCATTAATGCGAGAAGACCTCCTTAAGGGAGCAATGGGTGGTGGGGAAAGCATACCATCCGAATCGGAGAGATCCGCTTCCGAATCTGAGCGATCCGGTGCGGGAGTAACATCTTCAGGAGTCGGGGCAGGAGTAGACGAGGGACTTGGCACTATAGGCACAGGGCATGGCACAGTACTGGACCTCTGCTGTCTTCTTCTGTAAACTTGGAGCTCCTTTTCCCTTGTCTGCTTCTCCTCCTGCGTAATGTACGTATTGTCTTCGTCATCATCCGTATCAGTATCATTGATGCTTTCTTCCCCTTTCTTCCAGTGTGTCACGACAGGACAAGGTACCGATCTGACAACTACGTTTGGGCGTACTACCTCCCCCTCACGTCCAACACCCGCTGTGTGAGGCGTGTTCCCAAACGCAGAACCTTCGTCCGAACCATAATAAGGTTCCAGCTCTCTGAATGTAACGTCCATGCTTACAAACAGCTTCCGTTCAACCGGGCTCCAGCATACGTAACCCTTCTGTGTCCCGGTGTACCCAACAAAGACACACTTAACTGCTCGAGGATCCAGCTTACCAACGCCAGGCCTGTTATCGTGGACGAAGCATACGCAACCAAATACTTTCGGAGGAACGGTGTACTCAGTTGTCACCGTGAGCATTTCTAAAGGCGTCTTCCAGTTCAGTAATTGAGAGGGTATCCTGTTGATGAGATAAGAGGCTGTCAAGATAGCCTGCCCCCACAAAAATTTAGGGACATTCATAGCCAGCATCATTGTCCGAACTACCTCCAGCAGGTGCCTATTCTTTCGTTCGACAACACCATTTTGAGCCGGTGTATATGCACAAGAGGTTTGATGCAGTATACCATGAGAGGATAAATACGCAGCAAACCTCTTATGGGTATATTCCATCCCATTATCCGACCGGAAACACTTAATACGAGCATTATACTGTGTCTTTATCCGTTGATGGAGGCTTTGAAATGCCTCAAAAACATCACTTTTATTCTTCAGCAGGTAGACCCACGTTACGCGGGTAGAGCAGTCAATAAAAGTAACAAACCATCTATAACCGTTAACACCGTTTGTAGGACAAGGGCCCCACACATCGAAATGAATCATATCAAAAGCAGCAGAACATCGATGCCCAGAACTCACATAGGAGCTTCTGGTATGTTTCCCCAACTCACAAGCATCACAAACTAACAACTCTTTATTTGCTTTTTGATATAAGGACGGATACAGTCGACTAATAACGGGAAAAGAAGAATGTCCTACACGCTGATGGTGGAGGAGCAGCTCGGCTTCGACACTTCGACTTCGGACTTCCGGTTGTGCGTCTACAACCAAAGATGCCAGTGCTCTATCCAGACCGTTCCTGTCCAAGTACCATAGACCCTTATGCCATGTGCCAGTGCCTAGTCGTCTCCCCGTTCCCTTCTCCTGAAAAGTTACCTTAGGAATATCAAAGGAAACGATACAGTTTAGATCAAGGATAATGGCGCTAATGGATATAAGATTGACAGGAAAGGAAGGAGCATGTAAGACATTAGATAGAGTGATGGAAGGAGTGCAATCAACAGTGCCTTTACCCGTAACAGGCCTGGAGGTACCATCAGCAGTCTGAATGCTTTCTGGCGGCGTTAGAGTAGAGTATTCCCGGAACTCACCTTGGGACCCCGTGACATGGCAAGATGCCCCAGAGTCCATAATCCAAGCTGGCTGAGAGACAGATGCAAGAGCACGCGGAGGTATACCGGTACTGGTTTGGGAGAAGTAAGTGCAGTAATCTCCTGTAGTGGACGACGCCCCAGGAATGACTTTTCGTTCACCAGAACCAAGCTTTGAGCCGCGCATCTTCTCGAGAACTTCTCTCTCAAATGGAGTGATGTCCGCCAGCTGATTGTCCCCACCTTCATCCGCCAGATGTGCCTTGTTACCTCCAGAGTAAGTGCCCCTTCCACCACTGTAGCTGCCTCGACCACCTCGTCGTCCACCGCGACCACGGCCCCGACCATTCGAGGGAGTCCGTGTCGGTTTTGGGCAAAAGCGGATGTAATGCCCTGTGTCACCACAGTTGTGGCAAACGCCTCCCGTAGAAGGAGGCTGTGTGAAAGTGGCAAGAGCAGATGTGTCAACTCCGGCCTGCTCCCCCTGGGAGATACCCTTGGTAGGCATCAGCTTCAACCGTGCTTCTTCTTGTGCCATGGCAGCTATGGCATCTTCTAATGTCGGCAGCTGCGGTTGTGCGAGAAGTACATTCCTCCGTTGCTCAAATGCAGGGTTGAACCCCTTTAAAAACTTCATCATCCGTTGCCGCGAGATATAATCCAGAAATTTCTGGAAATATTTTGCAAAAGCCGGTTCAACCTGAGCATCCTCCATGCCAAGAGGATCATAATGGTCAAGATCAGACCAGTACTTCTTCAACAAGGCAGCGTACTCAGAGATGGTACGATCGTCTTGGATTACCCGATCGAGCTCATCCTGCAGTTGGAAGACTCGCATGGGGTTACCCGAACCGGAGTATATGTCTTTCAATGTTCTCCAGATATCAGCAGCTCCCTCCATTGCTTCAACGTTACCCGACACTTGGTCGGTCAAAGAGGCTGTCAACCAACCAGCCACGACATTGTTGACAATGTCCCATACAGCAAACTCCTTCGAGGAGTGATCGACAGGGGCCTTGGTGTGGCCATCTACATAACCAACCAAGCCACGTCCCTTCAGCGTCCGTATCGCTTGCCGCGACCATTTCAAGTAGTTGGTCGTGCCTTCCAACTTCGTCTCCAGCTTGTTCAACTTCCCCATTTTGTACGATGACGGATCCACATCAGTATGGGTCACGCGTGGGGTTGCCTCCGGTAATCTCTTGGTCAGGAGATCCTCGACCAGGGCCTTCATTTCTTCTGCTGTCAACTTTCCATAGATGGAATCCATGACTTCTGCAACTGCAATCAGTGAGGTGTTGTTGTTTCCTGAGTCGTCTTCTTGTGAATCGTCTTCATCTTAGTCAGCTATCGGGGGAAAAAACAAAACGAGATCCCTCACTGATATGTCGTAGTCTATACGACCAACTAGAACCACGTCATGATAACGCGTTCGGACGGCTCAAGGATAACCAACGTAGTTGTGCCTCCTTGCATGAGACAAACCAGAGGTATACCAGCCGTGCAGAAACGATTGTAAAGACAACATTTCTGAGATACGAAAATCTAAAGAGATTTCGTATTCGTAGTAGAGCTTCTAAAAAGAAGGTACTGATTCTCGAGGCAACTACAGAGATCTTCTAAAGAGAAGGAAATCTGTTTTTTTTTTTGACGGCTAGGATTAGGGTTAGGGTTTGGATGGGGCTGCTAGAGCTAGGGTTAGGGTTTCTATTGCAAGAGAGGCGCGGGTTAGGAGGGGGGGCGGGAGGGTGCTGGCGGGTGGCGGGAGGGGGGGAAGGGTGCTGGTTGGGGGGAGGGAGGGGGGGCGCTGCTGCTCCGGGGGGGGGGGTCGGGGGGGGGGGCTGCTGCTCCGGGGGGGGGGGGGTCGGGGGGGGGGGGGGGGGTCGGGGGGGGGCTGCTGCTCCTGGGGGGGGGAATTCGGCTAAATTTTTTTTTTGTGTGGAGAGAGAGAGAGAGAGAGTTATGGCTCTGATACCATGTAGAAATGAGTCTAATTTCTCAGATAATATTATTGAGGGCTACTGCCTACTACTTATAGAGGGTCCAACCCCTCTTCATATTACATCTAACCGATGTGGGACTAAAGTCCCTTATTTACTCTCAACAAAAACCATGGAGCAAGGCAAGCACGAACCCACTATAATCTAGTTAAACCTCTCACAATTTCTTACCCAAATATTTGAGTTATCCATACAAAGAAAAGTAAACCTTGTAACACTCAATCTACCAATTAAATACAATAAAGCACTCATTGAAGCCTGAAGGGATGTCAAATCCACTACCACTACTGAAGCCATACTCTCTCTCTCTCTCTCTCTCTCTCTCTCTCTCTCTCTGTCTCTCTCTTCTTTGTATATCGAGTTCCGAACGAATTAAACTCATTGCACTATAAGAAGTCTTATGATTTGTGCTATCCGAATCAGCAAGAGCCGCCAAACTAGTCCCTCCAGTCTCGGCCCGTAACATTAGGCTCTGAGATCATATATAGGGAACACGGTGTGACCTAAATCGAAGTTAACTCATAAGGTAAGATAAGATATTAGACTGGGCTCATACACCTTAAAATGGAATTCCCATGTTATTGGATGAACCAATTCCCAATTAATCTCATGATCCCACTTTCTACCTGATGTGGGACTAAACTACCAAATCCAGTATCACCACCTTTGAGAGCTCAACTGAATATGAGTTACAACTCAACAATCTTCACCTTAGCTCGTTTCTCCTAGTCGAATAACCAGGCACCTTGCCTGCCTAATTAGCTTGTTTCCGTCAGCCGAGCAACTTGGCACCTAGGAGATCCAATATATTGTTCAGGTCTATTCAATCATAGAACCAAACCGACATGTTCATCCGCACTATAACTGGGTGCACCAACCACATGTTTTGCTCCACCTTAGGTATGTCAAACCCATCTATGAAGCAAACTGTATAGTTACCTCCAACATTAAGTACTGATCTGCTTTCACTCGGACATTTGACACCGGACCACCTTATGGAGAATATTCCTAACTCCATCTTGAGAAGGAGACCATATAATCCAATTATAGGTAAATGTTTAGCATAATCTATCTTGCATCAACAAGAGCTGCCCGAATCAGTTCCACCAGTTCCATAACTTGAACTCAATACCAGATGTAGGAAATAAACCAGAGCTAGATCCATGTGGGAGTAAACTACCAACTTCATTGCAAACATCTTGATGGGAAAGAAGCGCGGAAACCTTTCCCCAAACCGAAAAGTACCTGCGAGAGGACCGAGCAATACAACGCACGAACCCAAAAACGAACACACAAAACAATCCACGCAGACACAGAGAATTTTTGACGTGGAAAACCCTTGCGGAAAAAAATCACGGGACGATCGGAGTCCAACCCTGAGAAGCCTCCACTAATGGAATAGAAGAATTACACCCTCTACAAACTCCTTCCGATCCAAATCGGATCCCCACAACACTCAGAGATAAGAACAATGATTACAAGGCTACGAAGAGCGAGAACGACGAGTAGAGATTACCCGAACACGATCTCCTTCGAATAGCGACCTTCAATCCTCCGTCTTCTTCTCCGAAGTTGCAATGGCACTCTTGCCTCCTTCCTCTCTCAAAGTTGTGTTTTCTTTACGATATGTTGCACAATGAATTAGGGTTGGAAAATCCCAATATAACTCCCTAATCCCGCAGCAAACCTGGACCGTTGGATTAGATCCAGTGGTGAAAACTCACCCGAAAATCCGCTTCAGCCCCCGACGACACAGAGTTCGGCCAGAACTCTGTGTCGAGCAAACAGCACCTAACGCCAACATTCTGGAACGGCCAGACCGAGTTCGGCCAGAACTCGGCCTGGGACCGAGTTCGGGCCGAACTCGGCAGACCCAGTCCAGAATTTCCTTCAGGAGGAGCAGCAGCAGCAACGACTCCGCGTCGCCTACTTCCCGAGCTTCTTCGACATGCGAACGGCGTTCGTCGCACTCCGGTATCTTCTCCACATAGGTTGGGAACCCCATCCACTCCAACACATCTTTTGAATGCTCATCGGGTAAAATAAAACCCAATAGCAGTCTCAAAAGCTGTTACCTACTCAAAAGATCTTGACAAGCCTAGTACATTTTAGGTTGGATGTTAACGTTCAAAGCATGTGAAAGACTCCTGTCAAAATCTACTTCAGTTGCTATTTTTTAAAAGCACAACAATTCCACATCAGGCCCAAGTAAGATCCAAGTAATGTCAAATCCACACCACCAAAAAGCTCCCGATCAGAAGAAGAAAAGAGGAAGGAGAGGAGTTCTACTCAATGCCTTTTAAAATCAACATGTCATTCTTTTCTCCCTTGGCATTGCAATATGATATGGTATACACGCATTGCCACCATTTACCAAAGAAGTCACTTTACCAAACTTTCTCCTGTGTACCATTTACCAAAAGCCAATTCAAAAAGTAGCTTATCTAGTGGCTCACAACTAAAGAAGAAGATGCCAACTCTCATGTGCCTTTGTCATGTTAAGTTAATTAGTATTAAAGGTTTACATATTTAAGTATTTTGAGGGGGCAGATTTGCTATCTCCAAAATCTGTATATTAAATATGTTTTCTTTCCTATAAAAATGTGGAACATATAGATTATTTTAAAAAATAACACTCACAAACCTATATTTTTATAGAAAAAAGCCTTCTGTGGCCACCATGGACAACTCCACAATCTACAAGTGGCGTAGTATGTAGTGGCCGAACGGTATCCGACACACAAATTGGAGGTGGACTCACTGTTATTTCCTTGTTGAGTATGGTGGCTCCAACAAGATTTAAGCATTTGGCTAATAAAGTTATATTTCATACTCGTTGGTGCAGTATAAAGAAATCAAAATTCTCCTTCACGATTGCAAATGGTTTATATTTTATGCTAATAGTCAACTTGCACTTATATATATTGTATTAAGTCATAGACACGTGGCAATTATTTGTAGTAAGAAATATTAGATTCAATAAATAGTGTGAAATAATAATTCTTCAATAATATTGAATAGAATCTACAACTAATTTCTTGTTTACTTTTCTCTTCTTTTTTCTTTTCTTTTCTGAAATAAGTCAAGTCCAGGATTGATGATTAGATTTTGGAGGCAATGCTAACCTAAGAAGCACGAATACTCTAAAAATTTGGACAACATATACCAATGGCTATATGGGAAGGTACTCGCCAAAGAGTTCATATAAGATCTTTTTAGTTTAGATGTCTTTTTCTTATCACTCCAAACAACCATTCATGAACCAAGTTATATTTGTGAATGAATCTAAAAAACATGGCATTAATTATGTAATGCAAACTCTTTCTTCATTGTGTAATGAAAACTATCAAACATAGAAAAGTTGACATAAAATATGCTTTTGATATGCCTTTATTGCCATTTAAAAAAAAAATATTTTACACTTCAACTTGTGGAGCTTTACAGCTTATGCTCAACAATTTAATGAAGTTCCACCAATATTACACTTTATATCCAACAACCAAAGAAGCATATCTTCAACAAAGTGGGTCTGCTTGGCTTGCAATTTATACTTAACTTGCAAGTATTGGACGTGCTTTTGGGAAAAAAAAAAAAGGTACTACAAAGGAATTAGCTTTCACACTCTAAGTACAAATTTGGTCTTGAAAATGAAAGATCCATACAAGTTATAGAATAAAAAGAGGGGATGTGAAAGTGATAGATAAGTGATTACTTGGTAAGTGGCTGCAAGGTTTTTGAGTTCATAAATAAATTAAGCATCAGGTGTTCTTGTAGTTGATGATCTAACAAAAGCTAGCTTCCATACGTCAACATGCATGTTAGGAAAAATAATAATAATAACAAGGAATATGATATGCACTTGCAGGAGAGAGTAATATAACAGCACAGTATAACTAAAAATAACTTTTAGTATCACTAGTATGGTAATATTTTCTGTGTAGAAGCACTGTTAGTGGACTAGATCCATTCTCATTATGTCTTTTGAAGATGTTTGTTGTTAGTGTTGTTGACAGATTTGTAAGTTTCGTATCCGTAGATTTGAACTTGGAGCTTCCCCCATCAAGTAAAGAAGGTTCTGTCATTCTCATGTTGTTGTAATTGTCCGTGGGTTGTGGCCTAGTGGTAGCAACGGGGGCCCCGGTGCTGAAGTCTCATGTTCGAATTATCCCTTAACATTTGTCAAGCCGAAGAAAACGACACTTCAAAAAAAAATTGTTGTAATTTAAAACCATGCCCCTAAACGGGAGATCAAGATGCAATGTAGGTCGGGCCCGGATGATCCGGTCCGGTTTTGATCGGATTCGGTTCTAGTCGGTTCATCTTGGTTAAAAGAACTCATCCAATCCAATTCGGGCAGAAAACCAAAACCCCAAACCCCACTCCATGGTCCAGCTTAGTCTGGGCCGAGAAAAAATAATGAAAATAATAGAAAAAAATGTAAAGATTCGTTAAAAAAATTTTAATGAATTTTTTTATGGAGAAATTTAAAATAAAATTGTTTATTTTTAGAAAAGCTAAATTTTATCTTCCTTCCGTCGTCAAATTCAATTTCTTAGTGTCCGACTTTTTTTTGAATATTTGATGACGATATTCGATATTTTAAAGAAATGGGTCTTAGTTTGAATGACTTTGTCACTTCGTTCTCCAGGTTACGTAGTATCATCTAGTAAGAATTTGAAAGTCCACTTCATTAATGTCCACACTTTCATATTTCAAGTGTTGAGTCATGTAAAATCCCTTGAATCTAGATACCCAATTCTATATATTTTTGTCGGACACCAGGCAGGTCAGCAAGGTTCGAGTACTCCAACGGTAAGGATGTGTAGGTGTGTATGAATTGTAATAATTAAAAGAAACAGTTAAGTCGTCGCGACCGTTCGTCGATCTTCGTCCCGGAGTCAAGAAAGACCAGCAGGCGCAATAGAGCCAAACTGTAATAATTAGCCAAACTGGACATATCGATATGTTTTCTTCATCCTCGATACTATCCTGGACTCATGTACATATCCATGTCAGCATTCATAGACATGCTTGTTTCGATATTATGATATTTCGTATCAGACACAAACGTGTCGGATACGTCGACATTTCATCAAACGTCTATCAGGCAAGATACCTTATTCTTTGTACTAAAAAATAATTCTAAATTTTTTATTATAATTTTTTATTATTATATTACTTTTATATATATATATATATTTTTTTTTGCGTATGAGCATGACTTCATGAGTGCAATCCGACAAACGTCGATAAGGTTCGATTTGGACTTAGTAGGATAGTTGGACTACCTAGATGTTGTGATGAGATACTAAGACATGTCGTGTGACCTTGGACATATACAAATGCCTATGACACATGTGATATACATGATAGCTTAAATGATTCTATTTTGGGATATGAGTTAGTGTTATCGATTACTATATGGTCGTGCTTAGTTTGCATGGTCCTGGATGAGTCGTGGGACTCACATGACAAATTCATTGGACTGGAAGGACAATCACTAGATGTGTGTCGACTATGCAATTTTCTTGTTAACCGTAGAGTTCGGAGGTTCTATGGGAGTGATGACCCTTTTATAATTCAAATGGTCTCTTATGTTCGATGAATGCTATTCATGCTATACAGATGATTGATTTAGTATATTTACAGATGTCATGTAGCCAAGAGGTACGTCGATTGCCTATTTAGCCCACAGCCCATATGCATGAACGTTGTCCTCACTTTGCATTCATTAGCCATGCATTAGCATAGAAGTGTATTTACATGTTGTTAGTAGTATTAAATTTACATTTTGGTATATTTCTATGTATCTTGTTCTGTTACTCTGTGGACCTAATTTCCTTCCAGGCTTATAGAAAAAATACTATTCGGAGGAGTACTGTCCGGGACCCGATTTAGCAGTCAAACCACCCGAGTACTTGGAGGTCTACCCTGCAGAGCTCCCTTGAGTTTAGGTAGGACTTCACTTTGGGATTCAAGTATCGTTATATATTTAGTCGATACTTGAATGTGGTTATCTTATTGTTTTTCAGCATTTTCATTTTGTATTTTATTTTAGTACTTTTTGTTCATAGTTTTACTAGTGAGTTTTTTTTCCACGACAGTTGTATTATGGACATAGTCTATTTCTGTTTTCATATTATGTTATCGGTGTGGAAGGGATGTAGATACCCATTTCTTTGTATATTGTAGTTGTGGAATGTAGTTCTTAATACACCGTATTACATTTAGGTGTCCATTGGATTGGAAACATGTCCTAGATCGTATCAGTTGGCCAGGTCACGTATCAATTTTCTGTATATTTGGAACTTGGGTGTGTGATATGATTTTAATGGACACGTTATTATGCCCAACTGACACTGATATGATTAGAGTTATTAGATCTTATCCATGTGCTTAACTATTGTCCTCGAAATCCTATTCACATTGAATTCGTTTATACAAAAATTTGCATCATGTTTACTTCTAATACCATGCTATAGTGAACTTGTTCTTCCTTTCAGAGAAATGAATCTTCGAAACGGACGTACAGCATACGATGACATCACATTGATTGAGACTACATCCAACGATGACATAACCTCAGGACTCCTGGGAGCTCAGTCACCTCAGTAGATTTTTGGTGTTACCACAGACTCCACCGATCGGGTCAGTCGTTGCAAACGGCTCAACGTCCATAGGTCCGTCAGACTACTCAGTCGTCCTATCACAGGAGGATCCATTGCTGCCACCTCCTCCATTTTCTCAGCAGATGTCGTCCCCCCCCCCCCCCCCCCCCCCCCCCCCCCCCCCCCTCCCTTTCCCAAACACACCCACCCACCCACCACCACTCTCGCGAGAGAAACTTTGATACAGTAGAAGTATCAGGGCCGGCTCTGGGGCCGTGCCAAAAGTGCGGCCGCACAGGATCTCCAATTTTGGGGGGCCTCAAAAAAAATATTATCGTTAGTTTTATAATTTTGTAATTGAAGCTATTCCATTTCTTCCTCAATTCTTACTCTATGATCCGTCCAAGACCTCCAATTCTTCAATCCTTATTTATTATCGATTCTAAGACCCATATTTATAAGGCTTAATTGTACTTTGATACCCTCAACTATTCCTGTTTTTCAACTTGATGTCCTAAACTTTTTTTTGTAACAAGTTGATACCCGAAATTTTTTTTGGACGAAAATACCCTTGGTCAAACTTAAAAATTACCCCCCCCCCCACCCCGCCCCACCCCCCTTCCCGCTTCCAGCCACCCCCCCTCCCGCTTCCGGCCGCCTCCCCCCCCCCCTCCCCTCCCGCTTCCGGCCGTCTCCCCCCCCCTTCCGACCACCCGCCCCCGCCTCTCTCCCTAGGACACGGCAGCGTGGGAGGAGGGGGGGGGGTTGGGGGAGGGCGGCCGGAAGCGGGAGGGTGGGGGAGGCGGCCGTAAGCGCGGGACGGGAGGGGGGGGGGAGACGGCCAGAAGCGGGAGGGGGGTGGCCGGAAGCGGGAGAGGGGGTGCCGAAGGGGGGGGGGGAGGGAGGGGGGCTGGGGCTGTGCGGGAGGAGGGGGTGGCCGGAGTGGGGCAGGAGGGAGGGGAGAAGGGGAGAGGGAAGGGATAAGGGGATTTTCGAAATTTTTAAAATTTTAGGTATGAAGTTAAAAAAAAATATATAGTTTGAGGTATTAAGTAGTTGAGTAAAATAGTTTAGGGTATGAAGTTGAAAAACGGGAATAGTTGAGGGTATCAAAGTGCAATTTAGTCTATTTATAATCATACAAAAATTTTAGGGTTTCTCAAATATCTTGCTCTGACTGGTGTGTTGTCTATCATCTCTAAGAGGTTCAAATGCTATTTTGTTTCTAAAGATCCCTCAATTGTTAGATAAATTTATTTTCTATAATAATGATCTGATGTGAGTTTAATTTTCTATAATAATGATCATATCTTTTTATATATATTATTTAGGAATTTGGATGTGCAAGCCTCTTACATCAGGTGACTCAGGTATTGGAGGCCCTCAATTGTGTAATTACATATTATTTTTCATTTGGATATTGATCATTATTCATTTTTATTATATATATGTTCTCATCAACAGAATAATCTGAGGCCATATTTTGACAATTGAACGCTTCTATCTTAAACATCTTTATTATACCAATTATGCTTTTGGCTCCCAAAATATTTGGGTGATGCCATCTCTCATTATGTGGCATCTGACATGGCAGCTGACATAACAGCTGACATGGCAAATTTAACCCAAAACATTAATTATCCAATTTTTTTAAGGCTTAATTGCTACTTGATACCCTCAACTATTACCATTTTTCAACTTGGTACCCTAAACTTTTTTTGTAACAACTTGATACCCGGATATTATTTTGGACAAAAATGCCCCTATCCCTAACCCCCCTCCCCCGTGCTCGCTCCGCCCCCATCCTCCCTCTGCTAGCTCCGGCCGCAGCTCCCCCCCCTGCTCGCTTCAGGCCATCCCCCCCCCCCCTCTCGCTCCGGCCATCCCCCCCCTCCCTCTCGCTCCGGCCGTCCGCCCGCTCCCGCCTCTCCCCTAGGGCTCGGCAGCGAGAGGAGAGGGGCTGGGAAGGGGGGTGCAGGGCGGGAGGCGGGGGCAGGAGGTGGCCTGGAAGCGAAGGGGGAGGGGGGAGGGGGGAGGTTGGCCAGAAGCGAGGAAGGGGGGGGGGGGGGGGGTCGGCCGGAGCTAGCAGGGGGGTGGCCGGAGTGGGGGGGGGGGAGGGGGGTGGAAGGAGGGAAGGGATAAGGGCATTTTGGGGTTTTTTAAAATGTTAGGTATTAAGTTGAAAAAAATAAACAGTTGAGGTATCAATCTGTTACGAAAAAAAGTTTAGGGTATCAACTTGAAAAAGTGTAATAGTTGAGGGTAGCAATTAGCAATTAAGCCTTTTTTTAATGTTAATGTTAATAATAATATTAATATTAATGTTAATATTAATATTAATGTTAATATTAATATTAATATTAATGTTAATATTAATTTTAATGTTAAGATTAATTTTAATATTAATATTAATAGTAATTTCAATGTTAAGGTTAATTTTAATGTTAAGGTTCATCTTAATGTTAATTATCATGTTAATTTAATTTTAATTTTAATTTTAATATTAATTTTGCCATGTCAGCTGTCATATCAGCAACCATGTCATATGCCACATAATGGGAGATGGTATCACCCAAATATTTTGGGAGCCAAATAACATTTTGGCTTAATTGCTACTTGATACCCTTAACTATTACGCTTTTTCAAGTTGATACCCTAAACTTTTTTTTGTAACAACTTGATACCCAGATAATTTTTTGGACAATAATGTCCTTACCCAAATTTTAAAACTACCACTCACCCCCCCCCCCCCTCTACTCCAGGCCACCCCCCCCTCTCCCCTCCGCACCCCCCCTCCCCCCCCCCCCCCCCCCCGCCCCGCCTCGCCTGCACCATCCCCCTCCGCCGCCCTCGCCTGCACCCCCCCCCCCTGCTAGCTCCGGCACGGCTCTGATGGCGCGAGCGGCGCTGGGCTCCCACGCCGCCGCCGCGTTCTCCCTCGCCGTCGTCCGCTTCAACGGCTCCGGCGGCCCCGCGGCCTCCAGGAACCCCCGCGCCGGCTTCGTCCTCGCCACCCGCGCCGCCCTCCTCGGCCGGAGCTAGCGGGGGGGGGGGGGGGGTGGGGGGGGGGGGCCGGAGTGGGGGAGGGGATGGAGGGAGGGAAAGGATAAGGGTATTTTGGGGTTTTTTAAAATGTTAGGTATTAAGTTGAAAAAAAATAGTTGAGGTATCAATCTGTTACGAAAAAAAGTTTAGGGTATCAACTTGAAAAAGTGTGATAGTTGAGGGTAGCAATTAGCAATTAAGCCTAACATTTTTGTTATTATACTATGTAATGTGCTTGACTATAGATAATTTGAGCTTTGGTTATTTTGTTTTGTAACTACCTATAGATTCAGTTATAATACACAATCAAGAGCATCTCCAGAGATTCTGATAAAGATATAGAGTAATACATTTAAAATATGAATAAATAAATTTAGGGCCATATTTTGAGATTCGCATAGGGCCTTCAATTGCTCAGGGCCGGCCCTGAGAAGTATCAAAGTTTTGATACCTCCTATGTATGACATATGGACTCCCTCAAAATTTATGTATATATATATATGTATACACGTTTACGAAGCGGAAGAGACCCACATGTTATACATAGAGGGTATCAAAACAGTGCAACAGAACATGAAAGACACTAGATCTAAAACATGGCTAATTATAAGGGCACAGGTTTTTTTGATCGGGGCTAGCCAGGATTAGGGCTAGCCAGGTTTTGAGGAAATTTTACTCGGGCTGTCCAAATTTTTCATTCAGGGGCTGTCCAAACCCCACAGCCCCCCCAAACCCGAAAAATCACTCTCATTTCAAATTTTCACTCTCTCTCTTCACAAACCCTAGCTTTCTTCTTCTTCTTCTTCTATCCATCTTCTTCTTCTCCACCATTTCCATTCTCACATCTTCATCAAAATTCTAGTTTTTTTTCTCATCATCATCTTCTTCTTCTCCACCATTTCCATCATCACCATCTCCATCAAAACGCTAGTTTCCTTCTCTTTCCCAATTTCGATGGCACCCAAAAAATTAAATAAACCCTAAAATGTATGAAAATAAAGGTTAAATACTTCTTTCCTCACAAAGAATGCATGAAAATAAATCCTAAAATGCATATTTCACTCTATTATCAAGATTGAAATAAACCCTAACATATTTTTTTCATTCAGGAATGTCGACTTTAGGACTGCCAGAAATTGTGGCAGTCCTGAAAGGAACTTGCTGTACAGCAAGTACCTTTCAGGACTGTCTCAATTTCTAGCAGTCCTCAATATGTCTAGGACTGCCAGAAATTGTGGCAGTCCTGTTGTAGAGCATGTCCCTTTCAGGACTGCCACAATTCCTGGCAGTCCTCGTTACTTCTAGGACTGTCAGGAATTGTGGCAGTCCTCATTACTTTCAGGACTGCCACAATTCCTGGCCGTCCTCATTATCTTTTATACCTACCACTTGGATAGCCCTGAGTAATTTTTTCAGTGGCAAACTTGTAAATAATGAAAAACTATCACTTGGACAGCCCCGATCAAAAAAAGCTGTGCCCTTATAATTAGCCTAAAACATTCACGGAACAAAATAGAGAACAAATCGGTCTCCAAAAATGAACAGACACTAGACACTAGATTTGCAAATCAACTAAATACCTTTAAAATATGAAGAAAAAAGAATAGTAGAAAGTAGATATAAAGAATCGATCTGCAAAAATCATGTTTCAAAGAATTAAAATTACAAAAATAGTTTACCAAACAATGTAGCAAAAATAGTTTACCAAACAATGTAGAAAAAAGTCCAAAGAAAAAAAATGGTGAGAAAATAGGAAAGAAATCCATCTCAAAAAATGAAAAATCTGTATTATCTACAAAAAATGAAGACCAAAGCACAATAGACAGTAGATCTACATCTTAGCTCTACAAATAATGTTCCAAAGACACTGACAAAAATAGGCAATAATTTTCTACCAAAACAAAATAATACATCCCCTATTTATATTTATAATAAACATCCTATTTATATTTCCTGACAATCCAGAGAACTCCATTGAAAGCAATTCTTCGGGTTTATTTTACATTAAAATAAATCTAATCTATGACTTCCATCGAATCTTTTTTTTTTTTTTTTTTTTTTGAATTCAACTTCCATCGAATCTTAATATATGTTTTTGCTAGTTCAAAATCTACCTCAACTTCGTTTAAAATATATATAAGAAGATGAATTATATATGTATCATATGTAAGTGAAATATCTATCTATACTACTATATAATGAGAAAAACATGTTTCACTGTGGAAGTCCACCCCCCCCCCCCCCCCCCCCCCCCCCCTCTCCAAAAAAAAAAAAAATCATCATCCATAATTAAAATTGTTCACTAGATTAATACGGATGGTTATGTAATCTATACTACTATATAATGAAAAAAGTAGACTCCACCGTTGAAATTTTTGTTCCAAAAATATTCTTATCTATGTCTACTAATTAAAATTGTTCATGAACTTTAATACGGGTAGTCATGTAATTACCTATAAAAAATAAAATAAAGAATGATGTTATTTGCTCTTTCCAATTACTATAAAACACGTGTAAAACATGTGCATATATACTAGTATCATTAATATGCTTTGGCAAGTAATACTATTTCAGATTATTTGGGTTGTCTATACGATTTTTCTTGTTCATTTAACTCTAATATAGGCCTTAAGTAGTTAAGTCAACGACCATTATATTCTCTTAAACCTCAATCAAGGTTAATTTGCTTATTCCATCCATGATTGTAGAACCTTCAACTAGTATAAAAAAAAGCCACTAGTATTTTCTATCAGTTCTAACAGTTGCACTTATAATTAATCTATCCCACATGCAACTTGTGCAAACCATCTCAATTGATTTTTCGTGTTGTCCTTTTAGGTATCGTTTGGTTCGCGGAATGGAAGGAAGAGAAAATTAATTCCTTGGCATTTTTTTTTACTTTGGGAAATTATAATTTTTATTGATTTTCTTTTTCAATGTTTGGAAATGCTAAAAAATTTGGAAAGGAAAGTTAATACTTCAATATAGGAAAGTGATTTCTTACTTGAATGGATGGAATCACTTTCCTTCCTAATTTTTCTTCCATTGGAAATCACTTTCCTTTTCTCCTCAATTCCTTTAACACCCAAATATAGGAAAGTAATCACATTTCTTTTCCAATACGGTGATTCTGCGAACCAAACGGGGCCTTACTGAAGTCTCTACTTCCAGTGTACATACATTTATTGTGATGTTGAAGTTGTACACCATGAGAGCTCATGAAGAATCCTAACATAAAGTTTGTCCACAGCTAATGCTTATTCTTAAAGTAAGCCTACTGTTTTCCTCATTTTAGCGTGGAGGAGATACATAGGAAGATCTTGTGAGCACTTGTGAGCTGGGGAGAATGTCTTTGAACAGTTCTGCAAAGTTCACCAATTGAGAGACCTTTAAAATTGCTAGTTTTTTATTTTTATTTTGGTCCCCTGGTTTTTCTTTTGCTTAAAATATATGGTTCAAGTGTTTAAGTAGGAGTATTTCCATGGTTTTTGGTGGATAAAATCAGAATGGTAATGGATAAGTAGGTGATTTTTTGTTAGGACACCACTTTTTGGACCATGGTTTTTTTACCACGGTTTTGGTCCGCCGGCTAGGTGTCGCCCCCACCCTCTCCACCACCCACCCTCCATTATGGGTACGTCGGCGTAGGCACAGCCGCGATCACCTCCCATGCGCGCTGTTTAGCATTTCTATTTTTTTAAGAGAACAAGCTCGATCACTAAAGTGAGTTAGGAAGCTTCTGTTATTTTTCACACCCCTAATCCAAAGTAGGTATTATCGAAAAACGGATAAGGTTTCATTTACTTTTCTTGCTAATTTGCTTCATTGTAAGTATACTACTCTCTAGTTTAAATAAATAATGGGAAAAAAATCACCCACACACAGAAAATACCTCAAGATTCTTTCCAAGTTGTGCGCATCAATACTAGATGGAGTTCAAACATAAATCTTGATGTCCAAACTCGTAATAAAAGTTAAATATAGAATGGATTGAATTTGTATGAGAATAGTAAACTAATAAATATTGTTATCCAAATGAGATGAATGGATATAAACCCATGAGTAACCCTTCTTTCTTTTTCAAACAATAATATAAAATCCAGAATCTAAAAATTGAGGTTCCAAATTGAACCTTACTGTTCTACAAAATAAACTCATATATTCTAAATGTAGAATTCCTAAGGCCCATGCTATAGCTCATGTTGTTGGAACGAGACCATCATAAGACTCCAATTGGATCTTACTATTATACAAAATGGACGCATATATTTTAATTTAGAATCTAGAAATTGGGATGCTCTAAAGAAGAGCTTAAGAATTTAGACATATTGGCTTATATTGTGCATAAAGAAAAGTAACCTAATATAAGCCTGGTTTCAAAAGCTTTTTGAAACTCTTTGAAAAATAATTTGTTTAGGATAAAATAGGAATTTTTGTCTTATTTATTAGGGTCGTCTTATTATTTTTGCCAATACGCCGACATACGGCTATTTGAAATCCCTAATGCTAATATTTTATAATGTTGCATGAATGAATGATTGACATATTTGCATTTTTTATGATTATGAAAAACTGTCAGTATCTCATGTGTTTCTTCTATTTCTATTAGCATAATAGTATTATGGGACATTATGAGAAATTGACATGAGGGAATCTGAATCAAAATAATATAGATGAAACATGAACAAAACTAGTCATTAATCGTAATGGAAGATTGTGATCTCTCTTACGTATAATCAAGCATATTAGATTTGTGTTTGTCATGTGGATATATTTTTTGGATTTTAGCATCGATTCGAGGTGTGCAGAAGAAGAGTCTGGAGCGTTGTATGGATGAACAGTCTGGAACGTCTTGAAGTGTTGACAGGAATTGCGCTGAAGGCGAAGGAGGATCGGTGGATGAACCGGGACTCAAAACAGAGGCAAAACAACAACAACGGTACACCGCAGTATACTGATTTTGGGGTTATGTTCCATAACCTTTTCTGAAGGTCTGGCAGTACACCGCGGTATACTAGCTGTTGGAGTGGGTGTGGTTCCCACCTATGTGGAGAATACCCCGGAGAGCGACGAGCGCCA
The DNA here is from genome assembly GCA_029216955.1 of Iris pallida. NCBI lineage: Eukaryota > Viridiplantae > Streptophyta > Magnoliopsida > Asparagales > Iridaceae > Iris > Iris pallida. The sequence goes on along the minus strand of JANAVB010002000.1, from coordinate 11,715,994 downwards.
TCCGTGTGTCGGAGAAGCTTGGGGAGTGCATGGATTTTATTTTGGTACATATATGGTAAGGAAATATATGATTGGATTTTCATATTTACTTTGATTATATATTTATGATTGGACCCTTCATATAGTAGCTTTTCATATATATTATTGTGTTTTGCGTTTTTGGTTTGTGTGCTTTTGCTCGGTTCTCTCGCAGGACTTTCTGGTTTGGGGAAACGATTTCCGCGCTTCGTTCCCAACAGAGTGGTATCAGAGCTTTGGGTTCAAAGAAGTGTCAAGAGTTGACAGTCAAACCAGGAAGCAGAGATGGACGCGAAGCCGGTGCGCATGGTGAACCTGAACGGTACCAACTACTATTATTGGCGGAGCAAGATGAAGGATTTGATGTTCGTCAAGAAGCTGCATCTTCCAGTATTTGCATCCGAGAAGCCCAGTGACAAATCCGATGAAGACTGAAACTTTGAGCATATACAGGTGTGTGGGTACATGCGGCAGTTCGTTGACAAGAACGTGTACATCCACATTCCACCACTCAGAGGCACTTGTTTCAGAGAGCCGCGGAAGGGGCAAAAGCAGGGGTCCAGGTGGTGGCAGAGACAAGAGCAGGGGGAAGTCCAAGGATCGGTACGAGTACTCGGAGTGTTACCATTGTGGCAAGAAGGGCCACATCAAGCGGAACTGTTTCGCTTGGAAGAGAGAGAAGAAGGGCGACAAGGGGAAGCAAGATGAGAACACTACAGCGGCGGCTTCGATACATGGAGGCGATGTGATCGTCGTAGGTGATGAGGTTATCACAAACCTCGCCTACGATGACAATTCTTGGCTGGTGGACTCAGGGGCTTCAGCACATGTATCTCACAACAGGGCACTATTTGTCACTTACACGATAGACGACTGTGGAGTGTTGAAGATGGGCAATGGAGATGTGTCAAAGACGGTTGCCGTTGGAGATGTGCATTTGAGGACGAAGACGGGTGCAGTTCTTATTCTCAAAGATGTTCGTCATTTTCCTGATATCCGTTTCAACCTGGTGTCGGTTGAAAGGTTGGATGATGAGGGATTCTTCAGTCTCTTCGAAAATAGTCAGTGGAAGCTTTCCAGAGGTTCGATGGTGATTGCCAGAGGAAGCAAGAAGTCCGGTCTCTACTATATGGAGGGGAGCGCACAGGGGGCACATGAGGTGAACGCAGTCAGTGATGCGTCTACCGAGTTGTGGCACAGGCGGCTCGGCTATATCAGCGAGAAGGGGATGAGGTATTTGGTGAACAGGAAGGTGATTTTAGGGCTCAAGTCTACAAAGTTGGAGAAGTGCACGCACTGCTTAGCTGGGAAGCAAAATAGGATGTCTTTCCAAAGTCACCCAAGTTTAAGGAATCCGGCGTTGCTCGAGTTGATTCACACGGATGTCTGCGGTCCTATGAAGGTAAAATCTATTGGTGGTGCTTCTTACTTTGTAACTTTTATTGATGACTGTTCCAGGAAGGTTTGGGTCTATGCCTTAAAGACCAAGGATCAGGTGCTGCCTACTTTCAAAGAGTTTCAGGCCTCTGTTGAAAGAGAGACGGGCAAGAAGTTATTGTGGGTTCGGTCCGACAATGGCGGCGAATACATCGGTCTCTTTGATGCTTATTGTAGAGAGCAGGGGATACGACACCAGAAAACTCTGCCAAAGATACCTCAGCTCAATGGTGTAGCGGAGCGCATGAACAGGACACTGATGGAGATGGTGCGGTGTTTGCTGTCAGAAGCAAACTTACCGGGCAGTTATTGGGGTGAGGCTCTTCTCACAGTCGCTTATGTTATTAATTTGTCTCCTAGTACTCCTTTGTAGGGTGATGTGCCTGACAAAGTATGGTACGGCAAAGAGCCGTCATACAATCACCTGCGAATGTTTGGCTGTAAGGCCTTCGTGCATGTACCGAAGGACGAGAGGACCAAACTTGAGCCAAAGACGAGGCGATGCGTCTTTGTCGGCTATGGTCGGAATGAGTTTGGCTATAGACTCTACGACCTGGTGGGAAGAAAGCTCTACAGAAGCAGGGACGTGGTGTTCGTCGAGGATCAGATCATGACCAACACTCAGGATTCCGAGACGCCTTCTGAGGCTGAGGAATTGCCTGAGTTAGAGTCATTTCACTTCGAGCAGTTTCCATAGGATATAGCAGAAGATTCCATTATAGGGGAGCCAGTACATGGAGTTGCTCCCAACCTTGATCATCAGCCTGCTGATGGTGGTCAGGGTGTCCCTCAGGAGGATGAGCATGCCGGGGAGGCAGTTCCTGAAGGGGAGGAGGCTGTTGGTATACAGCCAGCACCAGTGGCTCCACTGAGAAGGAGCGACAGAGATCGTCGACCATCTACGAGATACTCACCGGATGAGTATGTGCTATTGATTGACGGGGGAGAGCCCGAAAGCTTTGCAGAGGCTATGGAAGACGAACACAGGCAGAAGTGGATGGAGGCCATGCAGGAGGAGATGAGTTTCTTGCACACTAATTCCACTTATGAGCTGGTACGGTTGCCAAAGGGCAAGAAGGCTTTGAAGAATCGATGGATGTTTAGAGTGAAGCAGACGGATGATGCTACTCGCCCTCGATATAAAGTGAGGCTGGTAGTCAAAGGCTAGGCGTGGATTATGATGAGATCTTTTCGTCTGTCGTCAAGCATTCGTCTATTCGGGTGGAGCTAGCATTAGCAGCCAGTCTCGACTTGGAGGTCAAGCAGATGGACGTGAAGACGACATTCCTCCACGGTGATCTTGAGGAGGAGTTGTACATGGAGCAGCCAGAGGGATTCTGTGAGAAGGGCAAGTCACATTTGGTCTACCGGTTGAGAAAGAGCTTGTATGGTCTGAAGCAGGCTCCGAGGCAGTGGTACAGGAAGTTCGAGTCGTTTATAGGGGAGCATGGTTATGCACGGACGACGTCGAACCATTATGCATTTTTGAGGTATTTTGCCGAGGTTGATTTTATTATTTTATTGCTCTATGTAGATGATATGCTATTAGTGGGTCGGAATGCCACTAGGATAGCGGAGTTGAAGCGCCAATTGGGCACGGCCTTCTCTATGAAGGATTTGGGCGCAGCGAAGACTATTCTTGGAATGGAGATCAGCCGAGAGAGAGAGAGTCCAAGCTGCTACATTTGTCCCAAAAGAAGTACATTCACTGGGTACTTCAGCGTTTCGGTATGGACGGGTCGAAGAAAGTGAGTTACCCCCTTACGGCTCACTTTAAGCTCACTGAGGAGCAGTGTCCATCTACCGAGGACGAAAAAGAAGATATGGAGCGGGTTCCATATGCCTCGGCTGTGGGAAGTCTTATGTATGCTATGGTATGTACGAGGCCAGACATCGCTCATGTAGTTGGCACAGTTAGCAGGTACCTTTCAAATCCTGGAAGGGTACATTGGAGTGCGGTCAAGTGGATTCTACGATACCTTCAGGGCACTGTCGATTGGAGAATTTCTTTTGGTGGTGACGAGCCGAAGCTGGTTGGGTATACTGACGCTGATATAGCTGGAGATGTAGACATGAGGCGATCGACTTCGGGCTATGTGATGATGTTTGCTGGAGGAGCGGTATCGTGGTAGTCGCAGTTGCAGAAGTGTGTTTCCTTGTCGACGACAGAGACAGAGTGCATTGCGGCGACGGAGGCTTGCAAGGAGTTGCTGTGGATGAAGAAGCTGCTGCAGGAAATAGGACTGAAGCAAGAGCAGTATACTTTGCTTTGTGACAATCAAAATGCTATTCACCTTGTGAAGAACCAGACATTTCATAGTCGATCCAAGCACAACGAGGCTCGGTATCATTGGATACGGGATGTGGTTGAGAAGAAGGATGCGGCGTTTGAGAAGGTTCATACTGATGACAATGGAGCGGACATGCTCACGAAGGTTCTTCCGAGGAGAAAGTTTGAGTACTGCAGGCAGATCGTCGGGATGACGACCTCCTCCACATAGTTGTGAAAGGGGAGATTTGTTGGAGTGGGTGGGGTTCCCACCTATGTGGAGAATACCCCGGAGAGCGACGAGCGCCATCCGTGTGTCGGAGAAGCTTGGGGAGTGCATGGATTTTATTTTGGTACATATATGGTAAGGAAATATATGATTGGATTTCCATATTTACTTTGATTATATATTTATGATTGGACCCTTCATATAGTAGCTTTCCATATTATTGTGTTTGGCATTTTTGGTTTGTGTGTTTTTGCTCGGTTCTCTCGCAGGACTTTCTGGTTTGGGGGAACGGTTTTCGCGCTTCGTTCCCAACACTAGCGATATACTGGTTGTCAAAATTTGGTTCAAACGTGGGCCTAAATCAGTATGTATTTTGACCATGTGACCTAATATTGATGGGCATGATTATTGCTTGGCTAATTTAGGAATTTTCTAACCATAAATTATGTTTTCTTAACCTATATAAGGAGGCTAAGAGAGTTTTCTAATAGAGGCTAACAAGAGAGATTCAGAAAAATAAATCCACAAAAATCTAAGAGAAAGTCTGTACTTTGCTATTAGGGATCGCTCTTCAAGATAGTCTAAAGGAAAGATTTGTTGGAGGTGTTGTCTACTTCATTCAGGAGGATCATCAGAGGATTCTAAGTAATTTCAATTGTAATTTTTTTTTCTTCTTTCTTAAGATTGGTGAGAAGTTGAACTCGGGGGCAAAGAGTACATATTTTTAATCAATCTTGTACTTTTTTGAGTAATATAGATTGTAATTGTCCAGGTGACGAAGTCACCAAACATATACGACGTTGATCTGTCTTATTGCTTGTGTGAGACTGTGGTTTGTTATCTTCATGTGGGTGGTTAGTGTCTTTCTGCGGCATTTTTCACCCAACAATATTATCAGTAATTCTATATATATTCACATGAATAAGATTCCCGGAATAAATTAATAAAAAATGTATATTGTTATGTTTGGATATGCCATAGTATTCATGGAAATATATAATAATTTTTACGTTGTTATTAACTTATATTACTGGATCTGTCTCTACATCCAAAGAATGTTGTTGTCTGGTTCATTAAGATATTCGTTTATTATCTTTGATAGTTAAGTTCATAATCCAACCTTTATTCTAGAGAACTAGGTCTAAATCCTACTGTATCATATTTTCAGTTGTACTACAGAAACTCAAATTGGAACTGAACATGCAATATAGTTGTGGGGGGGCGGATTTACATTGAGGTTGCACTGGGCTGTAGCCCAGTGCAGACCCAAAAAAATTGATTTTTTTATATGGAAGGAAGAGTGGCCCAGGCAGGCAGCCCGCTAGCCAACTCTCCACCCCCTAACCTAATGCAAGTTTCTCCCGAGAGAGATTCGGAGAAACTATCAGTTCCCCTTCAAAAAAAAAAAAACAAAACAAAAAAAAAAACAAAACAAAACAAAACAAAACAAACAATTGTTGGATCAGTGCTGAGTTTATTTTGACCGGAAGTTCTTTCCTTTATAAACTCATCATCTATGAGGTGTTGCTAGAAGTTCTTTCCTTTATAAATTCATCATCTATCATTTGTAGGATATGTAGGCAATTGTTGGATCAGTGCAGAGTTTATTTTGACTGTCCGAGAGAATTATTTTTGCTGCTGACTTTCATGTACCACTATTCTCTTTCAGGCCTCCTAACGAAGAAGTTCATTCATATGCTTAAGCATGCACCAAACGGAATACTTGATTTGAATAATGCTGCATAAACTTTGGAGGTGAGTAGATTATTATAGAACATTTTCTTTTTCTTATTTTCGTCATCTAAGCCTATTATACAATGTGTATTATGCAAAGAAGTTTTATCAAAGTTTACTCTTTTATGTCTATGGAGAATCTTCAACGTGGATGTGTTAATTTCTCTTCGGAAATGATATGTTAAAGTTTATCATCTAATTTACAAAGAAATCTCTGCCGAAGTTTTGGCATAAAATTTTGAAGTTTATGGTAACTATTAGTCTATTACCTAGGCCATCCTACTTCAAAATCTTAGCTCTGCCCCTGGTTATGGCACGTGTACAAATTTTATTTATTAAAACTAAGATGCATGTAATTTAACGATTTGTCATTAATAAATTTTAAAAATTAGTAACTCATGAGTTACTCAAAGGTTTTATATTTTATATATCAATATTGTTTTTATATTAGTTGGTTAATCCATACCCAAATCCATTTGATGTATGTATCACAATCCAAAGTGATAAAACTCTGCTGGATAAAAATATTTATAGTACAATAACAACAAGTAAGATAGAAATTCAATTTTAGAAATCTTATTGGAGATAGCCTTAGTATTTTCCAGAGTGTCACGTTTCCGGTTTCAAAGATCTCATCCTAAATGACTCAAAACCAATTAAAAGTATTAATGTGAAAATGTTGCAGGTTCCTTCTCCCTATGGTCACCATCGGATTCAAAGATCGGCCCTAGAGAGCCCAAAGCCAAAGCAATCAATCAACTAGCTAGCATATTTGGAAGATCAATCGGCCAAAATAATCATGAGTATCTATAATATTCTCAGTGTTAACAGATTTACATGGTGTTTGTTACAGATTTACATGGTTGACTGTGCTTAAAAAAAGTTGTATATTGATTCGGGTTTTGACTCCGAATGTTGCGATACAAAAAAGCTAATGTAGTCATTTTTAGCAATTTTGCAGGACCATCATGTTATTCAATCTGTATTTGAAAATTTAAAAATTATAAAATCTGACCGAGACTTAAATTTGGTTCTTGAATGATGATTTATTATTCCAGGATACAGTGGATCTCCTCCTCCAGTAGCACAACACTTCAAATGCAATAACAGAACAGAACAATCAAGGTAGTGTCTCTCTCGATCTGAGAATTTGAATTTATGAATTAGTGACTCAAACACTGTTGCAGGACTATATTTTTATAAATGATGAAGAGATAAAAAAGTGAACAAACATACTGCTTAGAAGTGACACACCATTTGAAAAGGACACACCATTTCAAACAGACACAATCTTTGGAGATTATTCATTCATGTAGAATATTTCCAACAAATCACTTTCTACATTTTACGAAATATTTCTACTTTGTTCTTCCAAGAGATATTTTTTCTATATAGCCCTCAATATCCTTCCCTTGTCATTGCCTTCATCAATCCACAAAGTTAAGTGAAGCTAACAGCTTCACATCAAGTTCATCTGAAGCCAAGGCAGCCTTGGTTTGATACTATATAGAGAGAGGTCTATGTATCAAAAGTTCTCTTTTGATATTAAAAAAAAAGTAGAAGTAAATTCAAAATTGTAACTCAATATTCAAATACATTTTCATTGATTCACTTGGAACTGATTTCAAGAATAATTTGTTTTAAATTAATATAGACAACAAGTAATTTTTTATTAAAATTTAGACGTTATAAATTTTAGTTCTAAGTGGAATCTTAGAAAATGGAGTTGCACTCAAAGCAACATACTCGGGTGTGTTTGATTGGACTATTATTCCACGAAAAATATTTTCATCTTAATTTTTCACCAATATGTAGTCTTTTATAACTTATATTTTCATGGAATTATATTTCAAAAAACTATCATTTTTTATATTTTCCTCCAAAATAAGTAGAAAATACAATTAGCTCAATCCATATGAAAATATTATTTTTCATGAAAAATAACTATTTTTTTGGAAATAATGACAATTAAATACCCAAATTAAATTTTTTATAAAAATATATTTAATTTTCTACAAGAAAATAATTACAATCAAACAACGTCATAATGAAAATTATTAGAATTTCATGAAATATATTTCCTAGTAAAATAATTTTGTAGATTCCATATTTTTTTTTTCATCTTGCAATGAAGCACACCGTTAATTGAAAAAAAAAACCCTAAAAATGATAAGAAAAATCTAAGTTGATCCCAATATGCAAAATTTGATCTTTGTACATTGTGGGGGAGAAAAACAAGCTATATCTCTCACACTTGGTCTTCGTATACTCTCAATTTTTTCACGATGAAGCTTTTTTTACAATTAAATACGTTGTTCTTTAATCTCTCTCTCTCTCTCTCTCTCTCTCTCTCTCTCTCGGATCAAGTTTTTGTATTCCTAGAAATAGATTTTCAATTTCTTTCCCATGGAAAAGGAATTCAACATTCGCATACCCATATTTGGTTAGGTTGGAAATAAGTATTCAAAATTTTAAAAAATTTCATTCTCATGTTTGGTTCACACAGGGATAAGAATCTTAATTTATTTAATTTTCGTTTAATACTCTTTATTAATTTCATGTTGATTCACATGTTTGGGATAAAATTGAAAATTTGAAAATAAAGAGAGTATAACCGTCCAAACAAAATAGTCAAACATAATTCCTACGAAAGCAAATTTATTTCCAAGGGCGGGCTTGAGAATAGATTTTTCACATCAATGGGAATAGCTTTCCCATATAAGTCCCTCCTATTTTTTCCTCATTTCCAATCCTAAACATACCAAATTTGGGTAAATAATTCAAAACTCATTTCTAAGCTTCAAAAACTTGAACCAAATGACCCCTAAAGAAAAAAAAAAACAAAAATAAAAAAGAAAGAAGAAAAGAAAGCAAGAAGGAAGACATTCACAGTTCCAAATTCCAATCATGAACTATAGAAAAAGAGACTTTTCAGACTACTGTATCAAATAAACATATAAAACTCGCATAATTATAATGTTTCTTATGTTCATCAATGGAAATCCAATTAAAAGGCTTTTTGGACAGGTGTAGCTATGTTTTGAATTTTATGTTACTTTTCTGATTTTCAGAATGTTTCGATGACTGTATGGTGTGAATGTGTTCATGGTGCATACGGTCCGGTCCGGTCCGGACCGGCCCACGGACCGAATTCGACGGACCAGACCGGACTCGGACCGGCACTTAGTTCCAAACGGGCCGGGCCAGGCCCGGCCCGGTTCAGCTCGCGTAGGCCCAACCCGGCCCACTGGACCGGACCATGGTGCAGCCGGTCCGGGCCGAACCGGTCCACGGGCCGGGCCGGGCCTTGGTCGGTTCGGGCCGGTTGAACCGGGGCGGCCCGGTTTTGATGGATTTTTTTTTTCCTTACTTTATTTAACTTTTTTTTGTTAAATTATTTTCAAAAAAAATTTGTAATTTATTTTTTTTGCTAAATTATTTAATTTTTCTTACTTTATTTAACTTTTTTTTCTTAAATTATTTAAAAAAAATTTGTAATTTATTTTTTTTTCTAAATTATTTAATTTTCCTTACTTTATTTAACTTTTTTTTGTTAAATTATTTTCAAAAAATTTTGTAATTTAATTTTGAAAAAAAAATGGTAAAAGTAAAAAATATTTCTCCCTCTTCCTTTATTCGGACTTGGGACCGGCAAATGCTTGCTTGGCATAGGCGGAGTTAAAAAATATTTTTTTATTTTAAAAATAAAAAATAGTTTTTGAAAGTATAAGTTAAAATTTGAAAAGTATAAGTTAAAATTTAAAAGTATAAGTTAAAATTGAAATATTTTAAGTATAAAAGTATAAGTTTAAATGTGCATACCTAATACCTTGCATCGTAGCCTCATTGTTGTTCGCCTTCATGCAATGAAAGCGATTCAAAATCCAGCTCGTGGATATCATGATCTTCTTCATCTTTTTGGTTTTGGGTTCTTTTATCGGCTTTCATCCAATCTTGTATGCACACTAGTGCTTCCAAGATATCGGGCTTCAAGCGGCTCCTCCTATCGCTCAACATCTTGAACTTGCACTAAAACAGGACTCCGATGCTACCGTAGACACCGGGACCATCAGTAGATCACGTGCTATTGTAGAAAGAACAGGAAATCTCTTGTCGTGTCTCTTCCACCATTCTAAAACGGCGAAGTGATCTGGAGTCTCATCTTCGTCTTGATAAGAATTAAGGCAAAGAGACAACTCTTGAGTAGGTTGGGAAGATTGTTTTTGTTTCTTCCTTTGTAGTATGCGACCGGCTGCTGATAGCTTAGACGCCAAGCCGGAGCTACTACTAGCCCCCCCTGAGTTGGTCGGGTCGATGTTAATGCTCCTTCTTCGTACAGTATAACTAACATTTCCAACGCAACTTTAACTTCTAGTTTCATGTCAGTAACATCTATACCCATATATTCTCCATATCCATCTAATAAAACCTCTACACCATCCAATTTGATTGTAGGATCAAATATGGAAGCCAAACAATATAAAAGAGGGCTACCACTAAAACGTGTCACGACCCGCACCCGCTATAAGGGCACGTGTACGTGACAACGCCCAACCCTCACCGAAAAAACGGCGTGGAACGCTGTAGATTTTCTACTCTAACAACAGTTTATATATATATCAAAAACCTGTCGAGAATATGGTCAACTCCGAACGGAGGACAAGCAGTGAATATATATATGAGTGCTCAATCACAACTCTAAGATGATAAAGTAAAGACTGAAAGATAAAGACAACCAGACAATAAAATATAACATGTCAAGTCCAAACACAAATAATATACAAGTCCAGTCTCTAATACAATCCAAATGTAATACAGTCTCAAAAGTAACTGGAGACAAGGTCCAGTACAAAAGACCTACTATAACTAAACAAGTGGTAAAGTCTCGTTAGGCGGAGCTAAGCCCTGCGGGACCAAGTCTAAGCCCACTACGTCATCCGGACCGTAGTAGGTACTGCAATCTCCCTCATCTGCATCTGTAATATTTTGTCAACATATCCAGTCAGGATGGAACGAGTACATATATCTCAAAACAGATCTCAAGATAGAATAAAAGCTATAAGACTGTAAATAGAGCATATACAATGAATCATGGAGTGTACATGTATGTATCATGGCATGGTAAGCTGTAGAGCTAGAGCTAGAACAAGAAAGTAGAACTAAATCATGGTATGTACACAAGTCAAGGTAAGCTATAAATCCAATGTGTTTGAGTAGTAGTTTCAACTTGTGATCGGCTTGGGTACATGTCGAGAACTGGCCTGGCAAGTCATAAGTGCGGTATATGACTCACACTGTTCAAGAATGCAAGGGGATATGATCACAGGCATACGCTACTACTCCCCCTACCCCAACTGGTAGAATGGATCCAAACAGGACACGTCACTGCACGGGATTCTAATGAGAAGGTAGCTAACCTTTTCTAGAATCGGTGACCCTATGTTGAGCAAGAGCTACAAGGGAGCTTGCACAATACATCCCAACCTAAGAAGGAGAAACATCTCTCGTCGGGATCCAAGAATACCAATTCGTGAGAATCATGTATCAAAAATAAGCATATCAACACTAAGTACATGAATCATAACAGTTATCATAAATTGGATATAAGTATCAGAGAATGTACTCGCCTGTAAGATGATAAAATATGTCAACCGGATCCACTGCAGTGTCTCGAGGACCTATAGAGAACAAGATGTATCAATACTATGTTTAGAAAGTAAAGTTAAATCAAATTAAATCCTATTAAGTCATTCTAGGTCAAGACATGTCTAGTTGGGTCAATCTTGGTCATGGAAGGACATTGGAAGTCAAACCGAATCAAACTAGGTCGAAAGTTGACTTACAGTTGACTTTTGGTCAACGGGTCAACTATGGTCAACTCTAGGTCAACCCTAGGTCAACCCTAAGTCACTGGTGATTAATAGTTGACTTTTGGTCAACTGTCCAAGTTTAATGGAATTTGGGACTAAATTGGGTAAAGTGTTGACCCATAGTTGACTTTTGGTCTAAAAAGTCAATCGTGGTCAACCGGAGTCAAGACTAGGTCTAGACGGCTATTTTTAATCATTACCAACCCTTACAATCCATATCCAAATCCATCTTGGACTTCGAAACCCGTATCTTGGCCGTAGGCCAATATCCTATTTTACCCTTTAAAAAGGTAAAATTCTAACTTAGGCAATTATACTGTTAACCCACCTACGCTTGATATTTTGACCCGTGCTCCCTAGGGTAGTATGATACTAGCCTATAGATTCATTACCTACCAAAATACCTAGGTAGAGTGGACGTCTAGTCCATCTTACGGCCTATTGTCGATATCTTGAATAAATCAAGATACGAAATGGTACGGTGCGATACCGGCGCCCTACGACCCCGATTTCAACTCGGGAGCCTACCCGCAAAATCTAATTAACGTATTCTAGGCCTACGCCAAGTTTCGTCGCGTTCCGATACTCGGAGCTCAAATTCACTCTCTAACTCGATTTCCCCTATATTGTATTCCTATGCTTCTACTTCTTATTCCTCTTCTAAGTTTTACCCTTCTAATTCTTCTCCTTCTAACTCTTCTTCTAGTCTCCTTATTCAAATTCTTCTTATTCTTTTCCTTCTTCCTATTCTTTCTTTCTCTCTTCTCCTTTTCTAATCTTCTTCTAATTCCTAATCTCATTATCTTCCACAATTCCTCTCATTCTCTTCCTATTCTAATTCTTCTTCTTAAATCTTTTCTAACTTCTTCTAATCTTTCTAATCTCATCTAACTATATACGACCTATATATATATATATATATATATATATATATATATATATATATATATATATATATATATATATATATATATATATATATATATACGATGGGGTAAATTGGGCAAATGGGGGCTAAAATTAGGGGGGGGGGTAGCTGCCACTGCTGCTGCAGCTAGGTGGTGCTGCTGATGCAGCCACCTGCTGCTGCTACTGCAGCTTCTTGCTGCTGCTGCAGCTGGCCCTCATCTTCTTCTACTTCATCCTCTACTCTTCTCTCTCTCTCTCTCCTCTCTCTCTCTCTCTCTCTCTCTATATATATATATATATATATATATATATATATATATATATATATATATATATATATATACACACACAAAACACGCACACACATCTATCTACATATATATATAAATACACCCACACACACATATAGATATATATATAAATATAGACACTCACACACATATAGATATATTTATATATACACACACACTCACACAAACACTCACACACACTCACTCCCACACACAACCACCACCACTCTCATGACAACACCACCACCACTTTCATTCCTCTACACACACACACAAATTCAAATATATATAAATAATACATGCACACACACACACACACACACACACACACACACACACACACACATATATATATATATATATATATATATATATATATATATATATATATATATATATATATATATACCATTCTAATTAGAAAATCCCCAAATAATTCCTAACCTAGATTTCTAGGGAATCCTACAAAATTTGTGGGCAAAATGTAGAGAATCTCCCCCACTACAATTATTGTGAAAGCAATAAATGGAGAAGAGTAATAAATAGGGAATAAATGTCATACCTAAAGTAGGTTTCTTGGAGGAAAGAACTTTGGGAAGAAGAAGGAAATTAGAGAGAGAGAGAGAGAGAGAGAGTTTACTTGTGAAGAAGAAAAGGGGGGATGTCCACCTTGTGGCCGGCCATGGGGGGGGGGGGGGGGATATTGGGTTTGGGTGAAGCCCATTAAGCCTCCAAACCCAATAGACTTAGGTTGGGTTGGTTCGGGTTTGGTTCGGTTCGTTTTGGTCTAATTTCTAAATACTAATTAAGCTCTAAAATGACTAATTAAGCCATGAAAATAGGGTTTATGGTTTCTAGCCTAATTAGGATGGTATGTGGGCCAAGCCCAGCTAGTATGTGGGTCCCACTAGTGTTCAGGCTACCCGGGTCTCCAACTTAAGTCCAAATTGGATAAAATTCAAACCGACTCAAATAAATTCCTAAAAATTATATAAAATCAAATAAAATTCCTAAAAAATTATAAAACTTGAAAATGATAAAAATACTCCTAATTCGAAAACTGGAGGTGACAAATCTACCCTCCTTAAAAAAAATTTCGTACTCGAAATTGAATGAGAACTAACACAGCAATCATGAACAGAACAAGGAAGTAAAAAGATATAATTTTACCTCAAGACTCGAAGAGATATGGGAATCGCTCCCGCATGTCGTCCTCCCTCTCCCAGTTGGACTCACCTGGAGAGTGGTGTCTCCATGCAACGCGAACCAAGGGAATGACCTGGTTCCGGAGCACCTTCTCTCTTCGGTCCAAGATCTCAACCGGCTTCTCTGGATAGCTGAGTGTCGGTCCTACCTCGATCTCGGAGTGGTCTAAAATGTGACTGGGATAAGCCACGTACCGTCTCATCTGTGACACGTAAAACACACTGTGCACTCCCTCTAGCGCGGGCGGTAACTCCAGTCGGTAAGCCACTGCACCGACCCTGCCCACGATACGAAATGGTCCGATGTATCGTGGACTAAGCTTTCCGCCGCCACCAAAACGAATCGTGCCACGCGTCGGAGAAATCTGCAGAAAGACAAGATCATCAACCTAGAACAAAACACAAAACTTAGAGCTTGATCTAAAACAATCACAATCGGACTCAAATACTAGAAAAATCTAAATTATACCTCAAACTCCAATGGCCTCCGGTGGCTATCGGCCCAATGCCGCTGCCTATCCTGCTCTACCCGAAGTCTATCTCTGATAACCCTGACCTTCTCTGCAGCATCCACTACCATCTCAGGGCCAAGCAAAACCCTCTCACCGACATCATCCCAAGACAAGGGAGTACGGCACCTCCGTCCGTATAGAGCCTCGAAAGGTGACATCTCTATACTGGCTTAGTAGCTGTTGTTGTAAGCAAACTCTACCAAGTGAAGGTGGTCCTCCCAAGATTCCCCGAAGTCCAAGACACAGGTACGAAGCATATCCTCGAGGGTCTGAATAGTCCTCTCTGACTGCCCGTCTGTCTGGGGGTGGTATGCGGTACTGAACTTGAGCGATGTGCCCAAGCTAAGCTGCAAACTCCTCCAGAAGTGAGAAGTGAATCGGCTGTCCCGATCTGAGACTATACTCACTGGAACCCTGTGCAATCGGACTATCTACTGCACGTACATCTCGGCCAACCTCTCCGTCGACAAACCCACCTTGAAAGGCAAAAAGTGGGCCGATTTGGTCAATCGATCAACAATGACCCAAATTGCATCCTTCCCTCCTAGAGAGCGCGGAAGCCCAGATACAAAGTCCATAGTGATATGCTCCAACTTCCACTCAGGAATGGGTAGTGGCTGGAGCAATCCACCGGGTCTCTGCCTCCCGGCCTTCACCTGCTGGCACACCAAGCATCTAGAAATGAACTGAGCCACCTCACGTTTCATGCCATACCACCAAACATGCTGTCTCAAGTCTCTATACATCTTGTTGGCTCCGGGATGCATAGCGTACTGAGAACGGTACGCCTCCTAAAGAATCTCCTCCCGAAGTCCTCCACTCGGCATGCACAATCTGGTACCATGCCTCAACGACCCATCCTCTGCTATCGAGAACTCATCCAACATTCCTACCTGGACCTGCTCCCTGATGACTCTCAGAGCCTCATCCTCAAACTGAGCTGCCCTGACTCTGTCCATCAGCTCCGACTGCACCTGGAGACCCCACATCTGCGCCTCGAACCCTGGAACTATCACCTCTATGCCCAAGCTCTCCAGATCTGCCAGAAGGTGACGATCCATCGTCAAACACATAGCTACGGGATACCTGCTCAAAGCATCCGCGACCACGTTGGCCTTCCCCGGATGGTACTGTAAGGATATATCAAAATCCTTCATCAGTTCTAACCATCGCCTCTGCCTCATATTCAGCTCCTTCTGGGTAAACACGTACTTCAAGCTCTTGTGATCTGTATAGATCTCAACTCGCTCTCCGTACAGATAGTGTTTCCACAGCTTCAAAGCAAAGATGACCGCTGTCAGCTCCAGATCGTGGGTAGGATAATTCCTCTCATGAGGACGTAACTGCCTAGATGCATAAGCAATTACCTTCACGTTCTGCTGAAGCACACAACCCAAACCCCGTCCTGAAGCATCACTATAGATCGTATAACCACCAGATCCAGATGGCAGCATCAAGATAGGAGCTGTAGTCAACCTCGCCTTCAGCTCCTCGAAGGCGGCCTGGCACTCCTCGGACCAAACAAACTCCTCGTCCTTCCTGGTAAGGCGGGTCATCGGCTGGACAATCCTGGAAAAGTCCTGCACGAACCTCCGGTAGTAACCTGCCAGACCCAGAAAACTTCGAACCTCTGCTACTGAGCTCGGCGTAGACCAGGACTCCACTGCAGAAATCTTCTTCGGATCCACTAAAATCCCCTCGCCAGAGACAACATGGCCTAGGAACTCCACGCAATCCAAGAAGAACTCGTACTTGGACAGCTTCCTATACAGCTGCTCCCTCCTGAGAGTGTCCAACACAATCCTCAGGTGCTCCTCGTGCTCCTCTGGTGTCTTCGAATAGATGAGAATGTCATCAATAAAGACCACCACGAACTTGTCAAGGTACTGATGAAATACCTTGTTCATCAAGTTCATGAATACCGCCGGGACGTTGGTCAACCCAAACGGCATGACGGTATACTCATACTGGCCATAGCGAGTCCGAAAGGCAGTCTTCAGAATGTCATCCCGCTTCACCTTCAGCTGATGGTACCCGGTACGCAAGTCGATCTTCGAGAACACCCTCGCGCCGCTCAACTGGTCGAACAAGTCATCAATCCTCGGCAAAGGATACTTGTTCTTGATGGTAAGGTTGTTGAGCGCCCTGTAATCAATGCACAGACGTACCGTACCATCCTTCTTGGGGACGAAAAGAACTGGCGCGCCCCAAGGTGAAGAACTAGATCGAATAAAGTCCTTGTTCTCCAGCTCGTCGACCTTTCTCATCAGCTCCGCTAACTCACTGTTATTGATTCTATAGACGTGCTGGGAGATAGACTCAGCGCCCGGCACTAGGTCTATAGAAAACTCAACATCACAATCTGGCGGCATCCCGGGCAGCTCCTCGGGAAAGACATCCAAGAACTCAGCAATGAGTGGATGTGGCAACACCGGCCCCGCCAACAACGCTCCGCAGAATCCATCTCCCTGCTCCGCTGCACCCCTGGTGAACTCATACTCCGGCTCTCCCGGCGGCCTAAACAGAATCCTGTCCCCTCTGCAGTCGATGCTAGCGTGGTGCATGCTCAACCAGTCCATACCGAGTACCACATCGTAACTCGGAAGTGGCATTACGAGCAAACACGCACTCAGCTCCCGGCCCCTCAAAGAAACTCTCCGCCCCTTGCAAACATTATTAACTAGGATTCCCAGTCATAATCTTGCAAGTCCTACCAAGATATTCAGCAATAATATTGTGCCTAAGAGCAAAAGAAACAGACACAAAACTGTGCGTAGTACCAGAATCAAATAAGACCAAAGCTGGAAAAGAATCGAGCAGAATAGAACCTGCGACAACATCCGCAATAGGCTCCATCTCCTCGGCTGCAAGAGCAAAGGCTCTACCCTGACCACCCCTCTGCTGGCGGTGCTGAACAAACTGCTGCTGCTGAGTCGAAAGTGGACCCCGCTGCTGAACTACCGGCACACTAGCTGGTGCCCTCTGAACAGGTGCCCTCTGAGCTGCTCCAGCTGCACGGGAGTTCTTGGGACACTCCCGCATCTGATGCCCAGCAGCACCACAAAAGAGACACAAATCCAGCCTCCTCCTGCAGAACTCAAAGAGGTGACCGGGCTTCTTGCAGAAGTGGCACGGTGGATCATCCTGTCCCGGACGCTGCTGACCCCTCTGGACAGACGCTATAGCCTGCCCCTGCTGCTGGTGATGCTGGAAAGACTGATGCTGAAGCTGAGGGCGCTTAGCAGCCCCTGCGCTGCTACTGGCCCCCGAAAACAAATCACGATCCCTCTTCGGCTTCAAGCCCCACTCCCTCTCCACCTTCCGAGCCTCCGCATAAACCTATGCATATGTCGCATAGAAGGAAGGGATCAGGATCTTGATATCCCATGTCAATCCCTCCCGGAAGTGCTCTGCTCGGATCACCGGGTCGCTCACCATGTACTCGGCGTATCGGCTCAGCCGGCCGAACTCCGTCGCATACTCCTCCACAGTCATCCCGTCCTGCTGCAGGTTCTGGAACTGCCGTACTAGGCCGATCTTGTCTGTGGGGGAAAAGAACTTCTCTCTGAACAGGGCCCGAAACTCAGCCCAAGTATGGCCCTCTCCTGCAAGAGTCGGCTCGTTCCGGAACCATGTCCAGACAACATCTAACAACTGCAAGCCAACCGCCTCGACCTTCAGGTCGTCTGCCAGGCAGGAGGCCCTCATCTGGCGCTCGATATCCTCGAGCCAGTCATCAGCATAAATAATGCCCTCTGTCCCCTTGAAATCCCTCGGTCCCAGCTTCTTGAAAGCCTGGATATCCCCGATCTTCTGCTGCTGCTGCTGCACCTCCCTCTGTGGAGCCCCACGCTCCACTGCCGCCATAGCCAACCTGTGTGCATCCTCCATGCCCTGGCGCATGGGCTCTGTCTGCCTAAACTGAGCCTCGTGCTGGGCCCGCTGGGACTCCAGCACCTGGTGAAAGAACGCGAGCATCTGCCCCATGTCTGTGGGCAGAGAAGGCAACGAAGGAATAGCTCCTATCATCACCGGAGGAGTCCTCTGCTGAGGAGGAAGAACGCCCCCGACTGCTCCCACCGTAGCCCCCGACACTGCGGGAAGAGCACCCGCAATGGCCCCAGGGACGGTCATCGAGAGCGCTGGAGGAGTACCCCCGAGAGCCCCAACAGAAGTCCCATCTGCAGGAGAAGTGACCGGAGCCTATCCGTCAGAGGTAGCGGACCTCTTCGTCTCCCCGTGCTCCTCACCGGGAGAATGAGTCATAACCATCCTGGAGACAGATTGAAAAGAAGATATCAATATGGCACATGAAGGCAATATCAAAGGAGGACAGCTAGAAAGCAGTAAATCAATGTCAAAGACGGTAAGCAAGATAAGCAAGGAAAGATCCTACTGTGATTGAGTACGCTTAGCCTACTACCTCCTATGTGTAACACAGGCTCGTAGTCAACACTCTAAGACGAGTGCCGCTACGATATCGCACTAATTGCGACTTCAGGACCTGCGTGGGCCACCACTAAAACGTGTCACGACCCGCACCCGCTATAAGGGCACGTGTACGTGACAACGTCCAGCCCTCACCGGAAAAACGGCATAGAATGCTGTAGATTTTCTACTCTAACAACAGTTTATATATATATCAAAAACCTGTCGAGAATATGGTCAACTCCGAACGGAGGACAAGCAGTGAATATATATATGAGTGCTCAATCACAACTCTAAGATGATAAAGTAAAGACTGAAAGATAAAGACAACCAGACAATAAAATATAACCTGTCAAGTCCAAACACAAATAATATACAAGTCCAGTCTCTAATACAATCCAAATATAATACAGTCTCAAAAGTAACTGGAGACAAGGTCCAGTACAAAAGACCTACTCTAACTAAACAAGTGGTAAAGTCTCGTCAGGCGGAGCTAAGCCCTGCAGGACCAAGTCTAAGCCCACTACATCATCCGAACCGTAGTAGGTACTGCAATCTCCCTCATCTGTATCTGTAATATTTTGTCAACATATCCAGTCAGGATAGAACGAGTACATATATCTCATAACATATCTCAAGATAGAATAAAAGCTATAAGACTATAAATAGAGCATATACAATGAATCATGGAGTGTACATGTATGTATCATGGCATGGTAAGCTGTAGAGCTAGAGCTAGAACAAGAAAGTAGAACTAAATTATGGTATGTACACAAGTCAAGGTAAGCTATAAATCCAATGTGTTTGAGTAGTAGTTTCAACTTGTAATCGGCTTGGGTACCTGCCGAGAACTGGCCTGGCAAGTCATAAGTGCGGTATATGACTCACACTGTTCAAGAATGCAAGGGATATGATCACAGGCATACGCTACTACTCCCCCTACCCCAACTGGTAGAATGGATCCAAACAGGACACGTCACTGTACGGGATTCTAATGAGAAGGTAGCTAACCTTCTCTAGAATCAGTGACCATATATTGAGCAAGAGCTACAAGGGAGCTTGCACAATACATCCCAACCTAAGAAGGAGAAATATCTCTCGTCGGGATCCAAGAATACCAATCCGTGAGAACCATGTGTCAGGAATAAGCATATCAACACTAAGTACATGAATCATAACAGTTATCATAAATTGGGAATAAGTATCAGAGAATGTACTCGCCTGTAAGATGATAAAATATGTCAACCGGATCCACTGCAGTGTCTCGAGGACCTATAGAGAACAAGACGTATCAATACTATGTTTAGGAAGTAAAGTTAAATCAAATTAAATCCTATTAAGTCATTCTAGGTCAAGACATGTCTAGTTGGGTCAATCTTGGTCATGGAAGGACATTGGAAGTCAAACCGAATCAAACTAGGTCGAAAGTTGACTTACAGTTGACTTTTGGTCAACGGGTCAACTCTGGTCAACTCTAGGTCAACCCTAGGTCACTGGTGACTAATAGTTGACTTTTGGTCAACTGTCCAAGTTTAATAGAATTTGGGACTAAATTGGGTAAAGTGTTGACCCATAGTTGACTTTTGGTCTAAAAAGTCAACCGTGGTCAACCGGAGTCAAGACTAGGTCTAGACGGCTATTTCTAATCATTACCAACCCTTACAACCCATATCCAAGTCCATCTTGGATTTCGAAACCCGTATCTTGGCCGTAGGCCAATATCCTATTTTACCCTTTAAAAAGGTAAAATTATAACTTAGGCAATTACCCAGTTAGCCCAACTACGCTTGATATTTTGACCCGTGCTCCCTAAGGTAGTATGATACTAGCCTATAGGTTCATTACCTACCAAAATACCTAGGTAGAGTGGACGTCTAGTCCATCTTACGGCCTATTGCCGATATCTTGAATAAATCAAGATACGAAATTGTAACGCCCCAGTCCCAAAATACGTAGGACTAGGAACGTAGACATGCCAGCTGTATTCATACGAAGTATACTCCAATATATGAAAATCTCGTATGAATACATAAGCTGTGAAATGCAGTAGAAACCATGACAACTAATCTCATCCACAAAAATAATAAAAGATATCATATAAGGAGAATGAATGTCTTGATACAATATGTTGGGCGGAGACAAATCCACTACCAACAAGCAAGGAAAGAAATACATGGGAAATGAAATAAATTTGGCGAGCGAAGCGAAGACGATCCAAGTGCAATCATCCTCGTAGAGAAGCAATGATCACGGCGAGAGCTAGGACACCTGCGATAAATAATAGCACACACCTGGCAAGACAACCAGGTCCTCAGAGGGACGTAACAAGACACATAATATCATGCCATAAACTGAATAAAGTTAGCTCAACAGAAAAGTATATGTGACTACACAAATAAAGGTTCTTAACCATTCTATGTGTTAATGCATTTTGAAGACAACGTTCCACACAAGGGCTCCCGAAGCTAGAAACACGGCACGTTAGCGTTTCAACCAAGTCACTAGTGGCGTCTAGAGAAAAGTAAATGCACGGCCCATTAGCACTCGAACGAGAACTAAGGGGCGTCTAGAGAAAAATAAATGCACGGCCACTAGCTTCTTGGGTGAGTCACTAACGGCAGCTAGAAGAAAGTAAATGCACGGCACATTTGTGTTTCAACCGAGGCACTAGTGGCATCTAGAGAAAAGTAAATAAATGCACGTCCACTAGTCTCTCGATTGAGTCACAAATGGCATCTAGAGAAAAGTAAAGGTGTGAAAGCCCCTGCGCCTAATAACTGTCTTCACCCTCCCCATGCACTACTCGTGCTGAATCTACACCACGATATTTCTAATAACCGCTAAGTCTTCTAGACAACTATAACTATTTAGCAGTTATTGCCTAACGCACGGCATGTGCGCACCGATGGCCAGTCGATACGTACGTCCGAGATCTATATGAGACTCGTGACTCGTGATACACAAGTGTCGGGCCAATGAATGCGACACAAACAAGGTGATCCCTTAACTCTAAGCCATATGCAACTAAAATATAATAATTTGCAAGTATAATTTATATTTTCTAGAATAAGTAAAAGCATGCATGATATTGAGCAAAAAATTTAAACAGTGAAGGCAAGGTGTCTTGCCTGGTAGGGCGCCTGGTGTGCCGCGATGATCAAGGTGGCATGATCTGCAACTTTGGTTTAACAGCTACACAAGGGGACCTCTGTTGGTGGTACAGACCGGTGCATCGGGTCCAGAACGGTCAATTTAGTTAGGGTGGACATATGATATGACAGAATTGGCGAGAGGATAGGAAAAATGGGATTGGTCATGGGTCGCAAGATAACCGAAAGGAATTCACGGAGAGTATACTTATATTATTTTGAAAAATAAATACTTGAATATATAACCTTATTAGTTAAAATAATTTTTAATAACTATTTGAAATTAGTTTACACATATCACAAAATTGGAAACTATATTTTATTAGTCCAAAATATTTTTAGGCTACAAACTCTAAGTTATACATAAATAGAAATATATGTTTTTGTTACTCACAAATACTTTAGAATAATATTTTTGGAAAGTCTATAAAATTATTTAGGGCTAAAATCTAATATTAGTCAAATATAGTTTTTGTAAAACTATCTTTTAAAATAGTTTAAAAATTTCTATAAATCAAATAATGACAATAACAATACATAGTGTACACATGTACATATAATATTAATTAGTAAGAACACTATTACCATTATTGTAAAAATAACATAACAAGGTAATAATAATAATAATAATAATAATAATAATAATAATAATAATAATAATAATAATAATAATCATATGATAATAATAATAAATAATAAATAATAATAATAATAATAATAATAATAATACTGATGATGATAAGTTATAATAATAATAATAATAATAATAATAAGTAATAATAATAATAATAATAATAATAATAATAATAATAATAATAATAATTTACCATAAAAAGTAATTTAAAAGAAAAGAAAAATATGTAAAATAATATAAAAAAATTAATAATAAAAATCACACAATGGTGTTGGTTCTCCTCGAGAGAACAGAACCAACCTAAAAAAAAAACAATGCTGTTTAAAAAAATTTAGAGAGAGAGGAGCAGAGAGAGAAGTGCGAGAGAGGGAGAAGACGGGAGGCGGAGGGAGGATCGGGTCCGGCGGCGTTCGGCGGAGAGGGGGACTCGGAGGGGCGCGGTGGCTCGGAGAGGGAGAGGAAGGCCGGTGAGGAGAGGGTTGCGGAAAGGGGGTCGGGATCGGCACGCGGCGGAAAGGAGGGTTTCGCGGGGAAAAGGGTTTCGGCGGACACGGGGCGGCGATGGACTGGGCGTGGGCGTCGGCGTGCGGGGGTTTCGCCGGAGCTGGTGCGGTCCGGAGCGGGGCGGGCTGCGACGCCGGCGATGGTTCGCCGGGCGGGGAACGGCTGAGGAACGGGGCACCCTCCGGATCTGGGAGATGGCAGCTGGAAGCTCGTCGATGGGTGGCCGGGAGCACCCCGACGACGCTGGACGGTGGGGCTTGCCGCCTGGAGGCGGCTCGTCGAGGCACAGAGGTCGGCTCGGCGGAGAAGAAGGTTCGGGGAGTTCGGCGAAAGGTCAGCTGCGGCGCGAGGAGCGTCGCCGGGCGCGCAGAGGCTGGTCGCGTCGGGCGGTCAGGTATGGGTGTGCGTGTGTTTCTTTTTTTTTTTTTTTTTTTTTCCTCTGTGAATTTTTTTGTGTGGCGGCGGTCGTCTGGTTGGTGGTGGTACTGGTAGGGGTGTTGGTAGGGGGGAGTCGGGGTCGCTCGACTGGCCACGCCACCACAGTGGCGTTGGCGGTGGAGGGTTTTGGCGTTGGGGTGATGGACGGAACTATGGCAGTGGTGGGCTGAGTTTGGGTTGGACGGGTTTGCTGGCCGGGAGATTGGTTCTGGTGGATTCCTGCCGGGGAAGAAGGCAGGGGGTGGAGTCATGGCTGGTCGGATCCGTCGAGGGAGTTCTGGGAGGAGGAGCAGGAGAGGTGCGGCAGGTGGTGTTGGGTTAGGCTGTGTAGGCGGTGGTGGTGGTTTGCGTCGTGGGGGTGATGAATGGTTGTCGGGACTGTGAGTGGCCGGGTGGCGTGGTGGCAGGGAATAGGGCCAGGAGGCGGGGAAACCGTGGTTAGGGTTAGAGTTAGGTTTAAGTTTAGGGCTTGTGTCCAAGTGTCGGACACGAGGACGGTGATGAGGTCCGGGATTGTCGGACACCAAGAAGAGAATGTATGTATATGTACAAAAAAAAAAATCTATTGGAGTTGGACACCGACACGATGCACTCTGCGGTGGAAATTTGGGTTGATGAAGTTTTGTGGAAGATGAATTGTGGAGCAAATAACATGGAGGAGTACCTGCCTATTTATAGGATGTGGGAATTCCCATTAGGATAGGATTAGAATTAGTTTAAACCCAAAATAGATAATTCAATCTATTTAATTTAAAATCATTTAAATCCAAATCCAAATATAAATCCAATTCAAATTTAGATAATTCTAATCTAAATTAATCTAGATAGATTACATTTCCAAATCAAAGCTATTTAAAATATTTTCAAATGCAAGCCAATAAAATAATCTTTTCAAATCTACTACATCATATTTAATTCAATTTAAACCAAAATAATATTTTCAAATACTTTTTCGAATAATAAAATATTAATAATAAAAAATTTCGAAAATTATAATAATTATTTAAGTATTAATAGGAAATAATTTTAAACTACATTTTTAATAATTTAGGTAAAACAATTTCGAAAATAAACATAAATAATCAAATCTTTAAAATACCTTCTTGTTAAATTATTTTTAATAAAAATAACTATTGTATATACTATTTTGAAATTATAAAATAATAAATAAAATATTTTTCTAAAATATGTACGCTTGCACATATTCGCACTCGTCGAGCGACGTAAAATACGACTACGCGACGTACAATACAACTTTTTTAAATAAGCACCAAAATCGAAAAAAATAGTAAAATTGGGGTTTTACAGAAATGGTACGGCGCGATACCGGCGCCTACGACTCCGATTTCAACTCGGGAGCCTACCCGCAAAATCTAATTCACGTATTCTAGGCCTACGCCAAGTTTCGTCGCGTTCCGATACTCGGAGCTCAATTCACTAACTCGATTTTCCCTATATTGTATTCCTATGCTTCTACTTCTCATTCCTCTTCTAAGTTTTACCCTACTAATTCTTCTCCTTCTAACTCTTCTTCTAGTCTCCTTATTCAAATTCTCTTATTCTTTTCCTTCTTCCTATTCTTCTTTCTCTCTTCCTTTTCTAATCTTCTTCTAATTCCTAATCTCATTATCTTCCTCAATTCCTCTCATTCTCTTCCTATTCTAATTCTTCTTCTTAAATCTTTTCTAACTTCTTCTTCTAATCTTTCTAATCTCATCTAACTATATATATATATATATATATATTATATAGATATATATATATAACACACACACACGATGGGGTAAA